>VOPJ01014037.1:0-77273 GCA_014673585.1 Semibalanus balanoides
CTTGCTCAAAAGTGAGGGGGCCAGTTAACATTATCCGCCCCCGCCTAAAAGTGGGGGATCATGGCCACCCCAGTCACCGTTCCTACGGCTATGATTGTAAAGTTGTAAATTACTCGATATTCTGCCAATTTTAAAGGCATTCACATGGAGCCATTATCAGTGATATAAAATACAAAATCATTCAAAAGTAGAGAACTGTTAATACTATTGGATTCCGAACTTAAAAAGTGGGCTTTGGCAGCCCTAATTCGCCGTACTTTACGTCAATGGATTATGGTATTGCGGGGATGTAAATTCATAATTATTATCACAACTTCAAAGCATTCATATCGAACAAATATCGGTTCCCGGAGGAGGAGAAATCGTTCAAAAGTGGGGGGGCAGTTAACATGCTGGCCCCCCCAGCCTGAAAGTCGGGTGGGTGGGGGGGGGCATTGCCCCCCGCCCCCCCCGTTCCTCCCTATGACTGCGACGTCCAGTATGGCTGGCAGACTGCCCAGTATGGCTGCAGACCTCCCAGTAGCTGCAGGACCTCCCCAGTATGCTGCAGACCGCCCCAGTAGGCTGCAGACCATCCCAGTATGGCTGCAGACCACCCCAGTATGGCTGCAGACCACCTCAGTATGGCTGCAGACCGTCCCAGTATGGCTGTAGACCATTCCAGTATGGCTGTAGACCGCCCCAGTATGGCTGCATACCTCCCCAGTATAGCTGCAGACCATCCCAGTATGGCTGCAGAGCGTCCCAGTATGGCTGCAGACCACCTCAGTATGGCTGCAAACCGTCCCAGTATGGCTGTAGACCATTCCCAGTATGGCTGCAGACCGTCCCAGTATGGCTGTAGACCAACCCAGTATGGATGCAGACCGTCCCAGTATGGCTGCAGACCACTCCCAGTATGACTGCAGACCACCCCAGTATGGCTGCAGACCATCCCAGTATGGCTGCAGACCACCTCAGTATGGCTGCAGACCGTCCCCAGTATGGCTGCAGACCACCCCAGTATGGCTGTAGACCTCCCCAGTATGGCTGTAGACCACCCTAGTATGGCTGTAGACCGTCCCAGTATGACTGTAGACCATTCCAGTATGGCTGTAGACCGTCCCAGTATGGCTGTAGACCACCCCAGTATGGCTGTAGACCGTCCCAGTATGGCTGCAGACTCCCCGGTATGGCTACAGACCGCCGTATGGCTGCAGACCACCAGTATTGCTTAGACCTTCCTAGTATGCTGCCAGACCCCAGTAGGCGCAGACCTCCCAGTATGGCTGCAGACCTCCCCAGTATGGCTGCAGACCGTCCCAGTATGGCTGCAGACCACCTCAGTATGGCTGCAGACCGTCCCAGTATGGCTGCACACCGTCCCAGTATGGCTGAAGACCGTCCCAGTATGGCTGCAGACCACCTCAGTATGGCTGCAGACCACCCCAGTATGGCTGTAGACCTCCCCAGTATGGCTGAAGACCTCCCCAGTATGGCTGCAGACCATCACAGTATGGCTGCAGACCGTCCAAGTATGGCTGTAGACCACCCCAGTATGGCTGAAGACCGCCCCAGTATGGCTGTAGACCACCCCAGTATGGCTGCAGACCATCCCAGTATGGCTGCAGACCATCCCAGTATGGCTGTAGACCACCCCAGTATGGCTGCAGACCGTCCCAGTATGGCTGTAGACCATCCCAGTATGGATGTAGACCATCCAAGTATGGATGTAGACCATCCCAGTATGGCTGCAGACCGTCCCAGTATGGCTGTAGACCACCCCAGTATGGCTGCAGACCTCCCCAGTATGGTTGCAGACCACCCCAGTATGGCTGCAGACCGTCCCAGTACGGCTGCAGACCACTCCAGTATGGCTGCAGACTAGCGGTGTCAATCGGTAACCAAAATTTTGGGTACCGAAAAAATGTGTGACCGATTCGGTAATCGGTCGGTCAGGCTTATAAATTTTTGAACACTTTTCGGTCAGCTCAATCTATGTTTAAATAAGTATACTGTTAACAAATCGGTCAACTTGATATTTTTGGCCTCAACCAAAATCGCGTCAATATTTGGAACAACCAAAATCCTCCTCAGTATGGCTGCAAATCCTCCTTTGGTATTGGATTGGTTTTGGTCAAGAAATTTTGGGAAAATGACATCACTACTGCAGACCACCCCAGTATGGCTGCAGACCATCCCAGTATGGCTGCAGACCGTCCAGGCGTGGCTGCAGACCGTCCCGGCGCGGTGAGCCGCCCCGAACGACGGCTATGTCCGGGGAGAAGGTAGTTTATCTCCCGCCCTCGGCAGTCGTAGCCTGCACCGTGAACGATAACTCTTCTGACCACGAATTCCTGCGCCCGTGCGCCTGTCCGCTGCGCAGCACCCGGAGCTGCAGCGCCGCAGCGACAGGGGGCGGCAGCAGGGCACGACACACGGCACACGACACACGACACACGGCACACGGCACACGGCACACGGCACACGGCACACGGCACACGGCACACGGCACACGGCAACACGGCACACGGCACATGGCACACGGCACACGGCACACGACACACGGCACACGGCAACCACGCACACGCAACGGCACACGGCACACGGCAAACGGCACACGCACACACACACGACACACGGTACCGGCCACAACACACGACACACGACACACGGCACACACATACCGACATATCACACACGACACACGACACACGGTCACGGCAACCACGGCACACGCACACGAAACGACACACGGCACACGGCACGCCGGCACACGGCACACGCACGCGGCACACGGCCCCGGCAACACGGCACGCGGCACACGGCTACGCGGTCACACGGCACACGGCACACGGCACCGACACACGGTACTCGGCAACACGACCACACGAACACACGCACACGACACGACACACGACACACGACACACGGTACAGGCACACGGCACACGACACCGGCACACGACAACGACCATCACACACGACAAACACACGACACACGGTACCACGGACACACGACACACGTACACGCACACGGCACACGGCACACGGCACACGCACACGGACACGGCACACGCACACGGCACACGGCAAACGGCACACGGCACAGGTACACGGCACATGGCAACACGGCAACGACACCGGCATACGGGCACCTGCACACGGCAACACGGCAACACGGCAACGTCACAGGGGGGGGGGCGAAACACAGACACACGGCACACGACATACACACATCACACACGACACACGGTACACGGACACAGCACACGCACACGGCACACGGACCACGGCACACGGCACACGGCACACGGCACACGCACACGGCACACGTCCGCACGGCGCACGGCGCACGCACACGGCACACGAACACACGTACACGCATACCGGGGGCCCCCACAACCGGGGGGCCCACAACGGGAACCCAACACGGCCCCCCACAAAAACGGCCCACAAATGGGCCCAACAAAGGCCCCAACAAAACCACCGGCCCCCAAAAAATCCCCAACGGGGGGGGCCCCAACCCCCCCAAAAAAACGGGGGGGCCACACGGGGCAAAACCAACCGGCCCCCCCCAACAGGCGGCACACGCACACGCACACGGCAACACGGCACACGGCACACGGCACACGACACACACAACGACCACGAACACACGACACACGACAACGGCACACGGGCACACGACGCACGGCACACGGCACACGGCACAATGCACATGGCACATGGCAACACGGCACACACACCACACGGCACATGCCACAGGCATAAAAACGGCACCGGCACACGGCACACAGCACACGACACACGGCGCACGGCACACGGCGCCACGCACACGACACACGGCACACGGCACATGGCACACATCACCGGCACATGGCACATGACACATGGCAGCATAACACCGGTACACGGCACACGCACCGGCAACATGGCACATGTCAACGGCACACGGCACACAGCACTCCGCACACGGCACACGAACACACGGCACAACGATCAAACATCAACACACGACCCACGACACACGACACACGAACACACGACAACACGACACACGACACCGACACACGGCACACGGCAAACGGCACACGGCACACGGCACACGGCACACGACACACGACACACACTGCCCCACGATTCACTGGTCAGTGTCACCGTGCCGGAAGGGTGGCATGCATTCACGGGTGACTCGGCTATTGTTCTTGCACGGATGTAAGCGATGTTATAAATGTTTCTGTGGTTGTCAGATCTGCCATAAAAGGCAAGACCACCCGGGACCTCGCATTCTATGTCGGACTGTCGCAAGGCAGTCGCTCTTTTCTACATTGGAGTGCGCCAGCGGGGAAACATGTCGAGGATTGTAGCACGAGCTGCAATCGGTAACGCAGGAAGTGTGACAGAAGTGTGCGAGACCATTAGTTTCCAGGCATATACACTGGAATGGTGAATCACTTCACAGTCATAGTTAGAGCCTGGTGCGCCCGACTGTGAGTGTGTATCACTTCTGGAACATGTGTTTCATGTCGGATGCCACCAGACGTGTGACGCTTCCATTGAAACCTTCGTCGGCTGTCAAGGACTACTGATGCATTATTCGTGTAGCTGTGAAATTCCGCCCATATAAGCGTAGTGTTTAAGGAATGTAATACACTTGATACCCGCGACATTTATCTGATTGGTGATGAAAATAAACAACATTACTGCAATAATCTACCTTCACATTGATCACACTACATAACCAAACAATGTTGATCCCCTAGGACATTATTTTAAGGGCATAAGACTATTTTGTATGAATCTGGCACAATCTTAAGAATAATGACATTTAACACCTCGAGCAATCTCAAGGCACATCTCAAGCTATTGAGGCAGTTCTTTATGCAAGTATGACGGAGTGCACCGCAATCTTTAAACTCACGCGTTCGCCGTGCTGGTGCTCGGCGCCACCTCGTCCGTGCGGTGGAAGGGGGGATGTTTAGCCCCCTCCCCGTCGAAACTCCACTCCTAAGGACGTAGACGAAAAAACAAAAAGAAAGGTTCGAAGCTCTACATGAACAATAGAAGTATTTCATTCATTTTAACTCAGGTCAATATTGAGCGTAACCAGAGCACATCAAGTTCAGAATTTCCAGTTTTAGACTTCCGATTCGGAAAAATGTACTCGAAAACTCCAGAAAAAGGGCAGGACAGGCCGGACTCCAAGAGTGGTCCAGTGGTCATCAAGGTCAAAAACGTTATTTTTACCAAACTGAATTTTGCAAACATTTATTTACCTATCAAAGATAGAGCAAATATTTTACAGTTGCCTCCGTGTTTATATCTTTCAGGCTGCTTTGCAAAATTAAAGTGGTGACCCAGCATCAGGTCACTTTCAAATATGACCTCAGGTCAGGTCATTTGGTGCCCAGGTAGGTCATATGAAATAGGGGCGATGCGACTCGAAGACAAACACATGGTGGTACAAATCTGCACGTCTATATTGTATTCTATTCAATAGTTAATTAGCAAAAAATATAATGACCTTCAGATTACCTAAGATGATTTGCGAGGTCACTGGGCAAAAAATCTGCACCTGGGTCAATCAAGAAAAATTGAGCTAAAATACATAATTCTGTAAAAAAAAATGTTTTGATCCAATGATGTCATCTGGAATGAAAGCATTTGTATATTTGCATGTTCACATTATCATGGGGAGGTCAGGAGACCGTAAACTTAGCTCACCGACGCAAACAAAAATCCGAAGATACCGCAGTTTATTGTGTTACCTATGACTTATTAAATCCTGTAAGTTTCAAATAATATCGGACAACAGACCTGTGACTTTGACAGACCGCAAACAAACTTTGATGTAAGGGCACTTGACGTGACCCTGTGACTGACCTGAGATTGACCTTGAAAGATCAAAACTTTCACAAAATGTGGGGTATTGCATGCTACAACAGCTGTGCCTAAAACGGCAGCGCACTGCCGTTTTTCGTATGGTCGAAAAACTGAGGGGAATGCTTAACACCTCGCCGGCACGGTGCGGGTTAATCAAACCTCTTTTACATTCGCCAACTGAGTCACCTGAAAATACTGGCACACTTCCTTAGGTAATGACCGTCATTGGTTATTTTCCGCCGTGATGAACACGCCCGTAGTAGCAACACATTACTTTCACGACCGTCGTGACAGAACGTTTTTACGACGTAACTACGTCGTCTGAAACGTTGGCATGACGTTGCCCATGTCATTGTGACAACGTATATTGTGCTACTAGGGCAGCGCAGTTGCCACCCGTATGTTGCTCCTCGCTTCAGTCTCGGTTTCCCCGCCCCCAGTTTCGAGCGCTACCTTTCTGGTGCTTTACTGCAGTCTCCCGGAACTACCAGGTGTGGCTGCTGCTGTGTGCGCCAACCTTACCCTCGGGGTGTTTCTGCAGTGTTGTCTTCCTGTGCTTTACTGCAGTCTCCCCGGAATACAGGTGTTCCCTACTGCTGTGTGCGCCACCTACCCGTCGGGGGTGTTTCTGCAGTGTTGTCTTCCTATGCTTTACTGCAGTCTCCCGGGAATACAGGTGTGCCCTGCTATTGTGTGCGCCACCTACCCGTCGTCGGTGTTCTGGTGTTGCCTTCCTGTGCTTTGCCGCAGTCTCCCGGAATACAGGTGTGTCCCTGCTGCTGTGTGCGCCACCTGCCCGTCGGGGTTCCTGCCCGTCGGGGGTTCTGGTGCTACCTTGCTGTGCCCTGCTGCAGTCCCCGCAGGTACGACAGTGGTCGGGAACGCCGGCGATGTGGGTGTTCGCGTAACCCGAAAATAGCAGCATAGAACGCACCGAGCAGAACTGAGCAGAACATATAGCTGAAAACGCACCGAACAGAATGCAGTGAGTGTAAACTAAAACATGATTATACAGCGAAGTTCTGCAATACAGACAACTGGACCGGGGGTTCTCGGCTACGCACTATGCAGTGTTGGCGCAGACGTTTCGTCTGAACGGTTAGCTAAGTCAGCCCAGTCAGCATAGAATGCAGACGACAACAGAAGTCACGTCGGTTTTTGTCGGGCTTCTATGGAGTAACACAAGGCCCGTGTTTAAATGCCGGCCATACGTATGAGCATAGAATGTGGTTTCACTATAGTACATGACCTCAGTAATGGTAATTATAGTAAGCATCGGAAGATAGCGTCGCAATGAAACTATCATATGAATAGTTTGCGGTCATTCCAGTGAAGTATCCATCTAGTAAGTGCCTGACAGACCTGAATGTCTCCCGTTGGTAATGGCAAGACCTGTAAATGATGCAGCGTATGTGGCCATTAACTTCCGACCACGTGGTCTCTGCTCNTTACTGTCCAGGTCATTTGCAGGGAGAGTGGCCGAGGTTTCCAAGACAAACTGGGGCGGCACCTCGAATATATCGTGACAGAAATACCAGAGCTGTGAGTAGTGAGTGAGCGCACAGAACCCAGGCACACCAACGCTGATACTGAGCCGCTGATACAGTGAATACGTCAACAAAGCAGTATACGTGAGCCACGAGTGTCGCGGGCCGTGACGTTCACACGCTTCCCATAGATAACTCCCGATGAAAGAATGTATCCTGTCACCATGTGAAAAGTAATATTCAATGAAGGCCTTTTAAAAACTGGTGATGGGATCATCATAAGCATCCATCAATCAAGATGCAGGAATTCGAGAGCAGCCGAAAATACGACCATGCCAGTGCGGCCAGAGACCATTATACAACATCCCAGCAATTTTGCAGCGCACGCTACCGGGGTCGGGGAAAACATAATGCATCGCGGATGAATCCATCGCCATTACATTCCGTTTATAGCCGGCCTGACGCGGCTCGGCGGCGGATCTATAACTCAACCCGGGCGCAATCGGGCGCGGAAGCGAACGCCGCGCTGACTGGTAATTCCAACACGACAAACTTGCGAAAGGAAACCGATTTCTCGTGAAATCCATCGGCCAGAACGTCGAATTCTGCCCGATCAAGTCACTCCGCTTCCAAGTTCGTGTCCTAATCGTAACGCTGTTGCATAATTTCACCGGCGATAGTGTCCGTTTCTCTCGTTACCGTAGCCTGCACGACTCGAAGTTGAATTTTGCACGAGTTTCTGCGGCGCCAGTACTCTGTCTTGGGTTCTCTGGGGCTAAATCAACGCCTAGACGGCAGGAAGCACCTCCACACTCCAACCCTCCCCCTCTCCAGTCCCCAGCGACCGGAGACGGGGCACAGCGCCGCGGGGAAGGACGACGTGCGACAGAGGTTCGACAGAGAGGTGCCGAAGGATGGACTCCTGATGAAACGGCCGGCGGTGAGCAGTGAGTGTGGGTGGAGCGACCAACGTATTGGCTAGGCTCTGAGATGGATAGCGAGACGTACCCGGACTGCCAACGCCAGGGATAGTCTCGTCAAGACACAGCTGGATTGATCCCACCCCGGCCAGGCAGGACTGGATTCAGCCGGACTGCCGACACCAGGGATAGTCTCGTCAAGACACAGCTGGATTGATCCCATCCCGGACAGGCAGGACTGGATTCAGCCGGACTGCCGACACCAGGGATAGCCTCGTCAAGACACAGCCGAACTTTTAACACCCCGGACAGGCAGTTGGACACGTCCTCCCACACGAGAGATTTTGCGGGGATATAGCCAGAGTCGCCCCATCCGGGAAAGGCTTGGCGAACGGCGAACTTTACCTCAGCAAAAAAGAAGCCTTGGCAGAGTATCACCACTCACACCAGCCCGTTCCCCTCCGCAAAATGTTGGTCAGAACAAGACATTTCCCTCCTTTATCAGGGAATGTGGGTTAGGATGTCACCAGCTCTATACATGGTCGGAAAATCCCCAAAAAGACATTTAAATTAGACGCAGAATCTAGGGCGCCTGCAAAGCTGATGAATGGCGAGCTTCCCGGAAACCGCAATTTTAAAATAAATCACAATTTAACAAAGAAGGTTGCTAAGTGCAATGTCACTCATTTTATCATGGGCGTTTATCTGAAAGAGAAATGAACGTGCTCCCAACTGCTTGAAGCTAAACCATGATTGTTAGCTTATCAGAAGAGCAAATAACATTTTCCAGGCTGCCAATCTTAGCTGCCCATTCGAATTGGTGCCCTAAAGGGAGTAGTGCACATTTTATGGGATTTTAAACTGTTGAGAGAGCAGATTTGTTAGAGCAGATAAAAAATGGTTGTGGTAAATAAATTACCTTGGCGTACGCTAATAAATTTCGTCACAGGACTAGAATGGCCCCTTTTAGAAGAAGTTCGGGCGGTTTAGGGCACGGAAAAGACGTGCCCCGTGCCCCGGAAACTTATTCTTCTAAAAGGTCCCACGTAGTCCTGTATCGAAATTGCTTAAGCGTAGCAAGGTTAATTATTTCAGCCACAACCCATTTGCCGATCTGCCCTACAAAATCTGCCATTCTCCGTTTTTTTTCCTCAAAACCCACGTAACAGGTGAACTAATCCTATTAAGAGGCAAAGGGCCCACCGAGAAGAGAAGCACCCATCAAACACCCCTTTCTGTTTGTCCCTTACTCGCGGGCCAAACAAACACCTAAACAACCGAACCACCATCCACCACCGGGAGTGAGGACCTCAGAACCCGAGCCCCCAACCCGCTACCGGAGTTTCAATAGCCACACCGGCCTCAGCCCATCCACCTCACCAACCACCATCACCCACCATCACCACCCATCACCAACTCACCACCATCACCATTCAACCATCACCATCACCACCAATCGGCGGCCGCCGCGACTGAGCGGCTCTGTCTCTCTCACGAGTGCAGATCGTGAGAGCGCATCGCCGCGACTCTGAGTCGAGAGGAGCTGCCTCTGGTCGCGGAAAACAATTCCCTCTCAGAGCCGAGCGGACAATGCCACGCCACGGGAGGACAAAGCGGCTGTCAGACATCAAAGCCCACTCAGTTCGGGGAGAAGTACGAGGGATTGTGGCTGTCTAGGGGGTATTGTGGTCTGAAGGGAATAGGCTGTTATCAGTATCCGTTCTGGTGGTTAGTATGTGACGCTTTTTGCGATCTTCTTGAGAACGATCAGCACGCCAGCGGCCAGGCCACTGTAGGTCTTCGAGTCGAATCTAATGAGACAGAGGAAACTCC
The DNA here is from genome assembly GCA_014673585.1 of Semibalanus balanoides. Taxonomy (NCBI): domain Eukaryota; kingdom Metazoa; phylum Arthropoda; class Thecostraca; order Balanomorpha; family Balanidae; genus Semibalanus; species Semibalanus balanoides. Next base: position 10,105 of record VOPJ01014037.1, read on the forward strand.
AAAGGCTGCATATCAATATAAAATGTTGCTATTTAAAACGACAGGACGCATTATATTATGAAGCGTGCTTGGGATGAGATACTACTCCGAAAGGCAAAGTTGGTAGGTAAATGTTTCTGTTTCGTAACGGTATGCAGAGTATTACACAAGAAAGCATATCATGCAAAACGAGGACGATGGTTTTACAAACTATTTTCTTCGTACCATCAAAGCCCATTAACAATGCCATGTTCTAATAACACAGCGTGTTGCACAACATACGAGGATATTACGAAGCGAGTCGCAAAATTAAACGCCAGCGGAAAATGGTCCCTTTCGTGTGCTGCTAATACAAGTGTCGAAGCGAGCCATGCACCGTGAAATAGTGGCCGGAACATAGCATTGGAGGCCGCCCAGGTCTAATTGGTTGGCGGTATATTTCACGATGGATAAAGAAAGACTAAAACAACCACCGATAAATTTATCCCTGCAACCATGGGACGAAGTTCCCATTATCAAAATAGATATGTCCGATACGAGACCAATAACTGCACAAAGAACAGAAAAGCATGAAAACACATTTAAAGAAAATACCTGCTAGAGCGAGCATGCATGACAATTTCATCACCATTAAATGCTACCATTACATTGCCATCCTCATTACCTGGAATCCCATCACGGGCGCTAAGAGACTCCCCATTACCATTACAACACTGGCAGCGCCTCATGAAAATAAACAGCCCGACATGGACCCAAAGTGAGCCACTTCGCAATACCCGCCCGAGTGGTGACACATCCACGCTAACAACAGCAGCCCGAAGTTGAATACCAGAGCGACAAGCCAGCACTTTCACCCCACAGGACAGTGACACGGATGACCAATTAGTGTTCCTACCTGCGGCCGAAGTCGAGCGTCGACTTGGTCTCGGACTCGTTGTAGGACGCTGGCGAGCAGCAGATGATGATGGTGGTGCGGGCGTTACCTCCGAGCGATTCCTGCAGGATCCTCGTCAGCTTCGAGTCACGGTACGGGATGTGAGATTTCTGAAACACGGCGACCATAGGACGTCAGCTTCGATTGTACGGGAGGCGATATTTCTACCATACGACGTACACACTAGACAGGTAAGCTTCGAGTCTACGATTAGATTTCTACAACACGAGAATACACACATCGTCTATACCACTTTCGTTCAAGCCTAATGGAGGTTCTGGTAATGGTAAGGCCATGAAGGTTAATACACAGAGACTTATTTGCTACATAGGACACTAATTAATCATTAACTATGCTGAGCACCATCCAGAGAGGCGCTTGTTCCACCCTATCCACGCTAACACAGCCATCATTAGCATTGCTCAGCCACTGACAGTACCAGGCGGCACCGGACCACGCGTCTCCCCGCGTCTCATCCGCGTCTCCCTCACGTCTCCCTCGCGTCCCCCTCGCGTTTCCCTCACGTCTCCCCGCGTCTCCTCCGCGTCTCCTCCGCGTCTCCCTCGCGTCTCCCTCACGTCTCCCCTCGCGTCCCCCTCGCGTCCCCTGCGTTTCCCTCGCGATCTTCCTCGCGTCTCCCCGCAATCTACCTCGCGTATCCTGGCGCCTTCCTCGCGTCTCCCTCCGCGCTCCCTCCCTCGCGTCTCTTCGCGTCTCCCGCATCTCCTCTGCGTTCCCTCGCGTCTCCCCTCTGGCGTTTGTCTCCTCGCGTTTTTTCCCTCGCGTCTAACCCCCGCGTCCCCTTTCTGCGTTCCTCGCGTCTCCCTCGCGTCTCCCTCGCGTCTCCCTCGCGTCCCCCCCTCGCGTCTCCCCTTGCGTCTCCCTTGCGTCTCCATTCGCGTCTCCTTCGCGTCGTCCCTCCCCGCGTCTCCTCCACGTCTCCTCTCACGTCTCCCTCTCGTTTCCCTCGCGTTTCCCTCGCGTCTCCCTCGCGTCTCCCTCGCGTCTCCCTCGCGTCTCCCTCGCGTCTCTTCCGCGTCTCCCCCGCGTCTCCCGCGTCCACGTCTCCTCCGCGTCTCCCTCGTGTCTCCCCCGCGTCCCCCCATCCGGTCTCCCCTCGGGCTGTGTATGACCTCTAAGCATCAGAGGTCACGCGCACATCGGCCCAGTTCCCGGGGGGCCCAGTTCTGACCACCAATGGAGCCGAGGTCACGGAGTGGCGAGGTCGGGTCCGCACCCTGTGACCGCAACGAGGGACAGGGTTCCGGCAAAATTGACACATGGAGGCTGTGCGCTGTCGGTTGGCAGGTTTTGATGGCGGTAGTGGGTAGTATGGCGGTGTCTAACAAGTTTATTCTAAACTGATTCATATGCTGTGCTGCTGGTGCTGGCCAAGCGTTCATGCCAAGCAGAAGTAGCACTGAAATTGGATGCTTGATACAAACATATATCATGCATGGGACCAAAATGATATTTGTAGTGACTTGTTCAAGGTATTGTCTCAAAATTCGTAGGCTTAGTTGAATAAATACAGCTAGATAAGGTATTAGCGGTCAAATATAGCGCATTAATCAGCGTCACGTCTGACTTCTGAAGTGCAGTGTGGGCCAGCTAATTAACATTATAAATTGTAATGTAAAATCAGTGCCCGTTACGATCATTATAAAATATTTCAGTTCCTCTGAAACTTTTCAGAATAAATTGGATTCTCCAGTTAATTTTCCACATTAATGGACAATTCGTCTCCAACAGGGTTCAACAATCCATTCCACCCCGTGGTTTGATGGGTTCTTCAAATCTGAAGAGTTCCATTGCAACTGGCGTGGAAGATTGGAGATTGTCACTGACATGATGACTTCCCGTACCAGAAATTCACTCCGGTCTCAATCGTAATTTTTCTCTAGAATACTTCCCTCCTAAAATAATTGATTCCATCCTCTTCTCACAAAGTCAATATTCCTATACTCAATACACATGAGTCATGATGACGTCGCCTTATAAGCATTTCACTCTGTGTATCCAACAACGACTGCCAATACGTTTGTGTACACAGTGAGCATTCTGTTCCTCTATCGTCGCTGTCGATCTTTCCCTCTCTCCACTAATCTCACTCTCTCCGCTGAATATTCGTTCGTGGTTTCTGACAAGCCATTATTGTCTTCATAGTCCAGTAAATGACCCCAAGTCGTTCTGATCCCTACTGTTTCTCTACCATGCTCCCCCATCCCTCTCATCCCTCCACTCCACCCAATCTCGCTCCTCTCCTTCCACCCCTCTTTCTCTCCTCCCATCCACACTCTTCCCTCCCCCTTCTCACTCCTCCCTTTCTCCCAACACTCACATTTCCGTCGGCCAGAGCCGATATGACGTTACCCAGCGCCGACAGCGACTTGTTGATGTTCTTCGCCTCGTCCAGGACCGTACCTTCCGCGCCCGTTTTGCTGACCTGGCAATCAAAACACACGCGTCAACATCGGGAGAAACACAAGTTATGACAAGCATCGATCATGAAGACGATTATGCCAAAATGCTGACGCCATAATAGTACCTAGTCATCGCTGCATAAAATAAAAGGTGGCATTGTCATGAGTTCATAAACACAAACAAAAGCTGTTTTCATTGAATGCATATTACAACAATGTTGATATACCTACAGTATATCGTCATTCGTCACACACTACACTCAAATAAGCCGGAAACGGAAGAGTTCTTGTTCAAAAGGTCATACCACGCCATTCTCAGAAGGTCATCGGTCAAAAGTTATGTCCAAACGTCAGGATAAATGATCGATTTGCAGGAGCTGTCACTTATCTCGGGAGATGATCATCGCGAGACAAAATATGGAGGACATGTATGGCATTCCTGGCGATGACACATAAAAGTCGCAGCATTCCACAAACAGGAGCCCGCCATCGAATCGAAACATACGTAAACCAGGAAAAGACGACATAAATTTCACAAATGCGCCGCGTTATGCTTGAACACAACGACAAGCATTGAGGTCAACCGCGACAAACGCTCCGATGCGAATCCCAAGTGCTAAAAAGGTATAACGACCACTACTGACCAATATCTATCTCCATAATATCCAAAGTATGTCGGTTTGGCAGCACCCTAATCAGCCAGCTATTGATAGCGCCACATTTCGAGCGATACATCATCAATACGCCACGGGTGAGTCATCCTCTGCCAGAGTCATCAGCAAGGCGGAGTCATTCCCAGCACGTTAGCGGCATTCAGTCAGCAGCACCGGTTTGGGAGAGCGCAGCCCATCCCAGCCAGTCCCGACACAGCCGCCTCCTCCCAATGTATGATGATGGTGATGATTTGGGCTTGGGGCGCCGCAACTACTTGGCTTCGTTAGGGCTGACGCGGCTCGCCTGCGACCAGTTGAAACCGGTAACACCGGGGCCGGGACCGGGGCAGGGTGCCGGGTGGCGGGTGGCGGGGCCGGGGCCGGGGCCGGGAGCCGGGTGCCGGGGCCGGGGCCGGGGCCGGGGCCGGGGCCGGGGCCGGGGCCGGGGCCGGGGCCGGGTGGCGGGTGCCGGGTGCCGTGTGCCGTGTGCCGTGTGCCGTGTGCCGTGTGCCGTGTGCCGTGTGCCGTGTGCCGTGTGCCGTGTGCCGTGTGCCGTGTGCCGTGTGCCGTGTGCCGTGTGCCGTGGTGCCGTGTGCCGTGTGCCGTGTGCCGTGGTGCCGTGTCCGTGTGCCCGTGTGCCGTGTGCCGTGTGCCGTGTGCCCGTGTGCGTGTGCGTGTGCCGTGTGCCGTGTCGGTGCGCCGTGTGCGTGTGCCGTGTGCCGGTGCGGGGTCGAGGGATCGATATACCCTCCTAAGGTTAGCGTCTGACGCGTCTGCGACCCACGCTCTGCCGTCTGCTGCGGAGCCGCGAACACTAAATGGGGGCGGGGCGGGGAGGGGGGGGGGTATCTGCGGAGTTCTGCCGGTAATCTAGCCTACATTTCTGGTGTCTGATGGGTTGTCTGGTGTCTGGACTCTGCTGTGGGAGTAGGCTGTCTTGTGGCTGGCGTGTCTGCTGTCTGGAGGTTGTTGCCTGGGGTGGGTGGGTGGTGTGGGCTGTGGGCTGTCTGCTGCCTGCTGCCTGCTGCCTGCTGTCTGCTGTCTGCTGCCTGCTGCCTGCTGCCTGCTGTCTGCTGTCTGCTGTCTGCTGTCTGCTGTCTGCTGTCTGCTGTCTCTGTCTGCTGCCTGCTGCCTGCTGTCCTGCTGCCTGCTGCCTGCTGCCTGCTGTCTGCTGCCTTGCTGCTGCTGCCGGTGCCTCGTCTGCTGTCTGCTGGTCCTGCTGTCTGCTGTCTGCTGTTGCTGCTGCCTGTCTGTTGCCTGCTGTCTGCTGTCTGCTGTCCTGCTGTCTGCTGTCCTGCTGCCTACTGTCTGCTGTCCTGCTGCCTGCTGCCCTGATGTCTTGCTGTCCTGCTGCCCTGCTGTCTGCTGTCTGCTGTCTGCTGTCTGCTGTCTGCTGTCTGCTGTCTGCTGCCTGCTGTCTGTTCTCTGTTCTCTGCTTTCTGCTGTCTGGTGGCTGCTAGTCTGTTATCTGATGTCTGCTGTCTGTTGTCTGCTGCCCACTGCCTATCGCCTCTGCTGGTCTGCTGGTCTGTCTAGGCTGTCTGCCGGTCCGGAGCGGGCTGTCTGCCGGTCCGGAGCGGGCTGTCTGCCGGTCCGGAGCGGGCTGTCTGCTGTTCAGTAGTGACATCTCTCCCATGGCTGGCCAGCGCGGACCACCGTCTGCTCTGATAAAGGCAGACGACGCTGAAAGTTCCGCCCACCAGACAGGCCCATTGGAGATACGCCACTCTCGTGAGCAGCAGCGATGTCTAACCGTACAGCGGCGTCTCTCCAGCGGAGCGTCTCTCCACGAGCTGGGAGAGCTCCCACCCGAGGGAGGAGACACGATGTCTGACCGCACAGCGGCCATCTCTCAACGGGCGTCTCTCCACGAGCTGGGAGAGCTCCCACCCGAGGGAGGAGACACGACAATCAGCTCGACTCCCCAGCCTACCGTCCAATGTGAGTGCGCGTCTCCCGGCTGGGATATTACAGAGTATGAGGACGCTCAGGATGAGCTGGAATCCCGCATTGGACGAGACGTTATTCGGATGTCAGCGCACTGGAGAGTGGAGGCCTGCTGCTGAACCCCAGTAGGTACAACCGAGCGCGGACCGAGACAGCATTCTCTGTCTCTGTCACTGTCTCTGTCTCTGTCTCTATCTTTTTCACTGTCACTGTCACTGTCACTGTCTTTTTCCCTGTATCTGTCTGTCACTGTCTCTGTCTCTGTCTCTGTCTTTTTCCCTGTCTCTGTCTCTGTCTCTGTCTCTGTCTTTTTCCCTGTCTCTGTCTCTGTCTGTCTTTTTCTCTGTCTCTGTCTTTGTCTCTGTCTCTGTCTCTCTCTGTCGTTCTCGGGTAGTCTTGCTCACCACCATCGACTCCCAAAACTGCCAACTGCCCCCACAGGCGACGATGAAGCTACAAACCAGCGTATCGCTCCCGGAACTCCTCTCCGATATGATGACACGATACGGGCAAAATATGGTCACCGGCCGGGCTCAGCGCGCCGACTCCACCGCCAGGGACCCGCTGTAATATCAGAACCGAAGGCCCTCCGAAGCCGGGCCGATGACCGTCGCTATGACGATGTCATGCAAATGTGTCTATCAACGCGGGGACAGCTGCCGCGTCGACGACGACGACGACGACGACGACGTATATTTTAGAATCGACCACACACGTCAGGCCACCTCCGGGTCTTCAGGACCACTGAAGAGGTGCGGCGAGCCTCAATTAGGAGGATGGCGTCGTACATAAACAGGGGGAGTGGCTGAAGTGTAGGGTTGGTGCTGCCACAAAGGCAGGCTCTTCGTCTCATAATGCGAAAAGCTAGTTTCATTAAGGATTAACGAGGTAACGAGGTACATAATTAATTTCAGTTCATCTGGAGACACTAAATTATGCACGCACATAAGTCGCAAGCTATCGTAATATACCACGGCATAACTGGGTCTCGTTGGTGGACATTACACATGAAACCTCCATTTAACCTGGACTCGGTCATTTATTACCCTGGGGTCTAGTTCAGTATCGATTTTACAATTTTGATTTATTCTGACTCACAGCGTATGAAGATAAGTAGCCTTTACTAGCCAATTGTGAATGATTACACAAAAGCCGGTTCGCCCTATGGTGCTTCTGACAGGAATGAACATGACAGTAGACACTTAAGGTACGCAAGTGAAGACAAGGGGGAATTAGTTAAAGAAACTAACGCGAAAATAATAACACAAAACGTGCATTCCTGGCTCCGTCGATAGACACGACTCCTGCATTATTGATAACACATTACTGACCACAATTGGCTATTCTTCTGCCTGCAAAACATTGCATAGATGAATACCCATGACGCTGCATCCACAAAACGAAAGGCAGTGATCATGGCTAGCAATAACTCAGCCTGAGAGCCACCATCTCTTCCGACAGGAACTGCGCACTCTCCATTATTAAGCTCCGTACCACGGCCACCAACCCCAGGCTGCCTAATGACATAACTTCTCCAGCCCGCAAAGCTGGCGGCTCAGCCAGCGATCCTCTCCGAAAACCTCTACTCCTTCATCTCCCTCAGATAGCCACAACGCCGCAGCTGAGCCAGCTATACCAGTCATGGTCCCTGAACTGGCCCATCCCAGGGAACGGACAGGGCGGTGGCGGTGGCGGTGGCGGTGGCGGTGGCGGCGGCGGCGGCGGCGGCGGCGGCGGCGGCGGCGGCGGCGGCGGCGGCGGCGGCGGCGGTTCACTCTACGGGCGCAGTATCATGGTCGGACGTGGTTACCTTTGACAGGACACAGGGGAGAGGTGGTACACCGACCAGCAGTAGACGTGTCAGACGGACACACGGGAGAGGCAGTCGAGTGGCAGACTGACACGTGGGAGAGTGTCAGGATTGACACGTGGGAGAGGAGTCGGTGGCAGAATTTGTACACGTGGGGAGAGGTGTCAGATTGCCGTGGGAGTGTCAGGAATTGAACACGTGGGGAGAGTGTCAGGATGACACGTTGGAGTGTCAGGATTGACACGTGTGAGAGTGTCCCAAGATTGACCGTGGGAGAGGCAGTCGAGTGGACAGACTGACCGTGGAGAGTGTCAGGATGACACGTGGGGGGAAAGGTGGGGCCGAACCTTGACACGTGGTGGGAAGAGTGTCCAGGATTGATCAGTGGGAGTGTCAGGATTGACACGTTGGGAGAGTGTCAGGATTGAGCAACGTGGGAAGAGGCAGTCGAGTGTCAGGAATTGAACACGTGGGGTGGCAGACTGACACGTGGGCGAGTGTCAGAATTGACACGTGGGAGTGTCAGGAATTTGGACACGTGGGAGAGCGTCAAGGATTGACACGTGGGAGTGTCAGGATTGACAAGTGGGAGAGTGTCAGGATTGACACTGGGAGTGTCCAGGAATTGAACACGTGGGAGAGGTGTCAGGAATTGAACACGTGGGAGAGGCCCAGTCGAGTGGCAGACTGACAACGTGGGAGGATGTCAGGATTGAACGTGGGAGTGGCAGACTGACCCGTGGGAGAGTGTCAGGATTGACACGTGGGAGTGTCAGATTGACACGTTGGGAGTGTCAGGATTGACACGTGGGAGAGGCAGGTCGAGTGGCAGGACTGAACACGTTGGGAGAGTTGTCAGGATTGACACGTGGGGAGAGTGTCAGGATTGACACGTGCGGAGAGGCAGGTCGAGTGGCAGACTGACACGTGGGAGAGTGTCAGGATTGACACGTGGGGAGTGGCCAAGCTGACACGTGGGAGAGTGTCAGGATTGACAGGGTGGGAGTGGTTCAAGGATTGACACGTGTTAGAGTGTGTTCAAGGATTGACACGTGGGAGAAGCAGTCGAGTGGCAGACTGAACACGTGGAGAGTGTCAGGATCTGACACGTGGAGAGGCAGCTCGAGTGGCAGACTGTACACGTGGGAGAGTGTCAGGATTGACAACGGGAGAGTGTCAGGATTGAACGTGGGGAGGCAGTCGAAGTGGCAGTACTGACACGTGGGAGTGTCAAGGAATTGACACGTGGGAGAGTGTCCAGGATTGGACACGTTGGGAGAGGCAGTCGAGTGGCAGACTGACACGTGGGAGAGTGTCAGGATTGACACGCGGGAGAGTGTCAGGATTGACACGTGGGAGAGGCAGTCGAGTGGCAGACTGACACGTGGGAGAGTGTCAGGATTGACACGCGGGAGAGTGTCAGGATTTGACAACGTGGGAAGGCAGTTCGAGTGGCAGACTGACACATGGGGAGAGTGTCAGGATTGACACGTGGGAGAGGAGTCGAGTGGCAGACTGACACGTGGGAGGAGTGTCAGGATTGACTACGTGGAGAGTGTCAGGATTGAACACGTGGGTAGAGGCAGTCGAGTGGCAGACTGACACAATGGGAGAGTGTCAGGAATGACACGTGGGAGTGGCAGTCGGAGTGGCAGACTGACACGTGGGAGAGTGTCAGGATTGACACGCGGGAGAGTGCAGGATGGACACACGAAGCCGTTTATCGGTATTAGACCACCGCTGGACGCCGAAGAGAAACTTCAGGACTGTCAGACTGCTAGGAAGCTCATCAGAAGATTGGCCAACGGAGCGTGGAACCATCAATCTTGCTTCCCATTTCACAACCTTATCGAGCACAGTCACCTCGACCTCCGAAATCGGGACAGGGTCAAATGCAGGTCAATACAAGTTCTAACCCAGCAGCTCAGGTCAGCTGCAGCCAGCTAGTCGGTCCGCGTCCCGTCAGATCAGGTCAAGGCACGGTACGTCCGATTAGGTCAAGGCACGGCAAGTAAGATCAGGTCAAGGCACGGCAAGTCAGATCAGGCCAAGCCACAAAGTCAGGTCAGGGCACGAAGTCAGGTCAGGGGATACCAGGACAGGACAGTTCCCGCGGGCAGTGGTTTACCTTCTCACTACCAGCCAGATCGACCAGGTAGAGCTTTCCGGAGAGTTTCTTGTCGTTCTCGAGATTCTCCTGTTTGACGTTGATCAGGAACACACTGTGACTCCGCGAACTGTGCTCGTTCATGTCTGCAAACACAAGCATGCATAGAACACGGTCATCGAACACACGCATAGAACACGGTCATCGAACACACGCATAGAACACGGTCATCGAACATGTTGCAATGACCAGCACAACCAGGACAGAAGATATCAACACATCACATAATCAATGCAGACATTTTGACATTCAGAGCAATCATTATTCGGCGCGGATATTCAATGCCGGCATCCAGACATATCCGTGGAGACGAGTTCGGCGAAAAGCAAGATAGACACTGTATGACAGGGAGCGACAGAGCTACAATTTAGTTAGTTATATCTAAATGATTGTGCATGATGTCATTCTATGAAATAGTTACTATCGCACATCGAGACAGGTTAAACAAGAGACGTTCAGATCAACGACCATCTTACGAGCCCTAATAGGCACGGTGCCACCTGCTTAACGCCACTGCTCGAGGTAAGTGAGCACTCGATAACTTTGCGAGCCTGTTTTACACCAGTACAGACACAGACAACAAACACCAGGGTTTTCATATCACCAACGAAGCCCAACAGCATTCCACTGGCGGTCGGAGCGGAGAGTTGAGCCTCGCACGAGAGAGGAACATGGGGGGGGGGGATAACTGCCTTAACCGCGTTCACGTCCCAGCCGCGTCATCAGTCAATTCACGGGACACGAGCTCGCGTCTGCCCTGCATTTCTAACCGCAGGGGCAATCATGCTTACCATCGTTTCTCGGAGAACCGCGCCATAACGCACCCAGATCGGAGGCGCCATAACATCCTCAGGGCGTGGCAAGCATGGGAAGCTCGCTATCCTAGGAGTTCTCCAAGCTCCACAGCGGCGGGATCCCTGCTCTACCCCTCCCCCCGCCCCTTCTCCCTTCAGACATGATAGTTATCCCGGCCGAGCCCGCCCATCTCTGGTTGTCTGATCTCTCAGCGAGCGGACACGGCGAGAGGACACGGTACCCGCGGGAGACACATCCTCGCGCCTGTCCGGTGCTCCCGGGGTCGATCCTCTATCGGCCGGCAGTTCAGAACATATCGGTCTGAGGCAATACAGACGCGCCCGGGACATGTCTCGGTTATATGTAGCCAGCGGTTATGCCTGGCCAGGGTCGAATTAGTCAGAAGAACGGACCGGGCCATGATAGGAGCTGAAATTCTGGGAGTGGCACGCCTCTGGGTCAACCGAGTTACTCCGCGGTGTGTTTATTATTTCGGCGTGTGAGGCAAAGTCCACGGTCATGCGATAACGGTGGAGTGACGCCGCGCATCATTGAAATGGGGAAAACGGCATACCAGCATACCGGTAAGTTATTTTTAAAAGCAAGCAATAGGACCGTAAAGTTGTAAATCTGACTAGAATTACATAATAGAAGTACGTGCTATTTTGCTAAACGGTTCTCTATTGACACACAATGCCCCAATAGTTAGACACACGGTGATGACCAGACTTGTAACTGACACACAGTTGAGACATGAATCGAATCATGAATGAGATCATGATGATGATGATGATGATGATTGGGGTTTTAGGGCGGACCGACAGCGAATCATGAGTCAGACATTTTTGGAATGAGTTATGAGTCGAGTCTGAGTCGACTTTAACTTTGTAATAAGCAGCACTTTAAGTCAAGAGTCGAATCGATTCATTGTTTTGAAACAGCACTTCAGTCTAAGAGTCGAAGTCAGTTCTTCGGCTGTTGAGTCAGACATGAGTCAACTTAAAAAAAATGTGAGTCGTTACAAATCCGGTGATGACTATATTCTTTTCACTACATCCTCCAAACGTCGTCTTATGATCAAACAACAGGTGTCACCTTATGATAAATGACAGGTGACAGGTGTCGGTTCCACTTACTGGTGACGGCTATGTGCCGGTTCGATTTGCCCTCCTCGATGACCTCGAACACCTCCTCCGGACTGGAGACGAACCTCTCTGTGGCGCCCTTCACGAACGGAACGCGTCTTGTGCGCTCAGTGTAGCCGCCAGTCACGGCTTGTGATACTGCTACGACACTCGACATCAGTGCTATGATTGGTCCTAAGTGCATGTAGATCTGTCACTAGTTTCATTGTCAATTCATGTGATGTGCTACGAACTATTGTAAGGGCTGTCATGGAACGGCATGTGCCCGGACAGAATTTTTATGTGTCATCAATGATCACGTGGTGTCCAGCACATTGGAAACAACCATGCAGGAATCTATGGAATTTCCTCTGAATTTTAATAATCGCCGTCCAGCGAGCGCGCGGAAGAAGACTAACTCGTCAGCATACTAATTGTCTGTTTAGAATCATCCGATCTGACTCCTGAGAGCCGATGTTTCAACCTGAAAGATATTGTACTGGTATCTAATCATAGACAAGTATGTTAAGAGCATAATAAAGTTGGGTTGAAACCTCTGCCTTCTTTAGTAAAGCAGCTACAGGGTGTCCGGAAAAAAAACACTCTGGATCTTAGCTCGTGCTTCAATATGCACATTGCACATGCCAATTTTTTTTATTCGAAACTTTTCATGTTCATAGCTTGAAATGTGGCAAAACCGATGACAAAATAAGTCCTTTGAGATGTTTTATGATATTGAAAAGGCGTTTTGTGTAGAAGCTTACATTTCAGAAGCCTCCCAAAGATTGACAAATTTTAATCTTCAATTTCAACGCCTGACAACCAGCCTAAAAAAAATCAAACAGCCTTGTTTTGCAAAAATAATTTGAAGGCGGTACATTTTCCTACAAAATGTTGCCTGTTTCAGCGTCCTATGTCCAACAGTTTCCGAGCACCGATGTCTATACTAAAAATACAATAATTGTATTAGGTTAATGGTCATTACTTTCCACGTGACACGTGCTTCAGTCTGAGCGACATGTATTACGGCACGCTAATCTATTCTCTATCGGAGCGTGTTAGTCGCCATGACGCTGCGAACCGTCGCTTGCCAAGCTATCGGCCCGGATCCACGCAGAGGTGCCCGTTTTTTTCATTTCTTGGAATTTGCGTTTCTATGTAAACGAATGGTACCACGCGCCGCAAGCCGCCGAAGGCGAATGTTGATCGTAGTTGACCCCCAAACTTTAGTGACTCTGGAATCACAGGGCCCCAGAGTCGTAAAAAATCACGATTATATTTTAGAGTGAGTAGCATACGGGGTAATGATTTCGGACGTCACACCTCTTGCGTCGTGAATGCGACGGGCGGGATTTATGTTCTGTGAATATACTTCTGTAGGATAGGCTGCTGTGAGGCTGACAGGTCCGTCCATACCAAGTAAGTGCGATCACTGCCTGTCCTCATGAAGTGGAGAATACAACCATAAATGAATTGACTGTAATATTGCGCGTGTTATATTAGAACATGTATTACACAATAATTACGGTATGTTATTTCTTTCCCCTGAACACCAGTAATGAACCGTAACAGACAGATTACCTATATATCGCAAGTAAATCAAGATAGTTATAGTATGTCCTGAGTGATATAGCCCGCACTAAGGCGTCGCTTTACTGGTCCCTAGTCCGCCAAATTGTGCAGAGATCTTGCCCGCGCGGCGAGTCCGGGAATGGGGATGAAATCTCAGGGAAAATGAAATAGTGTCTTACAAGCGGATACCGTGCCACAGGCATTTTCATTATGCATGTGCAAGTACATAACTTCGATCGCATACATGTGTAAGTTAAGCCTACGAGCTAGAACGGGTTAAATTCATAAGAATGTCATCCGTGAAGTCATGCGACTAAAACTACACAGCCTAAATGGTATGTATATTGTATCTTTTATACAAAATAATATATACCAATTTTTAACCTTAACTCTCATAATATAGTAAATAAAATATTATCATTCATTGTATTGTATACATAATCGATGTTCATCGAGCACAACTGAGTAATTTTACACACTGAGCCGCTTCTTGTCACTCATTCCCGTCGCGTGCAAATTGCACACCTATTATGTCATCATAGTTTTCATCTTCTGGGTTATACCGCAGTACGACCACTTGAGTATAGGGTGAATTCTCAGTGTGATCTACCGTACCTTCGGATGGTGGCGGCTCAACATAGGAGGTCTTATATCCATGAATCAAAAACGTGGCACCGTCCCTTGAGCTTCAGTCAGGGTTATGCTGAATTGTCTATGCATAAGGAACCTACACGGAGGTTCGCTAATGACAGGGGCCAACACAAGGGAGACGGAAACGGCGATCAACCGACGTAGATTAGTGTCAGCATCGATGTGCCAAGTACAGGAGTAGGTGTCGAGAATATACAATATAGGGAAAATATGGAGCATAATACAAGAGCATATCAAATTGAAATCAGACAATTGAAGCTCATTGTCAAGCGTTCAATCTTAAAAAACGTAAATCTTGAGGGCGATGACTCTTTTGTTCTCCTAATCATACTTACTTACCTTGGAGAACCGGGGTCATAAACCATACAAGAACTGATCAGGAAGCACTCATATTATTCTCTTAGACACCAGAAATCAGCTTCAAAACGGGTTTAGCAGTCCCACAGCGGCAACGGCCTCAATCCCCCACAGCCAGCGAACAGTGGTCTGGTGCAGCACATCCCTCATCTGCAGCAAGTATGGTTCGCTTCCGTCAATGAGCTCCTACTCGACAAGCAAAAAGAAAAACATACCGATGAGTACAAGCGTTTCACTGGGATACTTTCATGTCATTAGCCTTGAACACGCGCCATAACGAATTATACCTCAACCAAAAACATATGATACGGCACATTATCAGAACACGCAATTAATCAGGACATTTCCTTAGAGGCAGTGCAGTGCTCTGTAGTGCTCATGCTGAGCTTATCAGACAAATACACTACAATGGTCTAGGCACTGTACCTTCTACCACAGTCCAAAACCCAGTACGGGAATCTACTACAATACCTAGGACAGCAGCTCGCATGTTGCAGTACAATGGATTTACATAACGAACTCGCCCAGAGGCTCCTGAAGCACGAGGCATGCATAACACAAGCGAAAGGCAAGGCTCAACACCGCACTCAATTCATCTCATGCGGACAATAGGCACCAAAATACGACCACGAATGCTTGGGCGCCAGCGTGCCTAAAGAGGTACAGGCACGACAAACGGACGAGTCGGAACAATAAGCATTGCACACAGCGGCACGTTTTTATGAGAAACCCATCCGACCACCGACAGTGTCACACACGATCACTTCACACAAACTGTAACGGAAAACTGACACAATACATCCCAGGGGGATGGTGAGGCTAAGCTTAGCTGGACAGTGGTAAAATTAACCCAGTTGCTCGAATTTATCATCAATTAACAAGTTTGCAAGTAGCGAAGTTGTGTGTCAAACAAGTGTTATGATATGACGAAGACCATAAACAATAATTTCCTCTAGACATTTCATAACCTTTGCCGAAGTAATTATATGATGGAAGTTATTCATGCCGCATAAAACTGCCATGTGGCACGTTAATCCGCTTGGATACACTATATTTCAACTCAGTCGTGTGACAACCTAGTGCGTCAACAAAAGATCCCTATCCCATCCGTTTACTGCGATTAGCAGCTACGAGAATAATCACTGTAAAACGTGTTGTTTACGTTCCGCGCGTCACACGTGAGCGCGTGCACGGTCATTTTGGTCCTGCACGTCCCCTCCACCTGACAGTGCGCATGGACCCAGACAAAGCGACGACAACGATGACGATAATGACGAAGACGATGCTGGAGATGACGACACACCACCGGTGACGCGAGGCTGCGAGGCGTCACTGCAACTCATCACCCTGCCCTGCCGTCATCATCAATAACCTCGCTATGAAAACAGCCGCCGCCTGCTGCTACAGATGTTACATTGGTACGGCGCGACACGCTGCATCACTTCTCCGCCACATACTGCACACTCAGGGTGATACCGAGATATCTGAGCTAGACCGCAGACAGACACACATACAGATAGAGAGTCGATCGTCAGCAGACAGCTGATACCAGCTGGAGTAGCAGTCGTCAGAGTTCAGCGCCCGCTCTCAGAGAAGCTCCGGGAGAGACTAATGGAGAGTTCGCTCCGCCTGCGCCAGACATAACAGTAGCACTCCGACTCGGACACTCAGACACAGCTCCGGTGCTGTGTCGAGTGCGAATGAGATGCATTGCCGTGGAACAGGTGCATTGGGCGTCGTCGAGATGAGGCACTGAGAGGATGGAACAGCGAAATGGAGACGAAATGAGCGCAGCAGACTCCGAGGCTAAAATATGAGACGTCCGAGAGAGACATGCCGTGTCGGAAAATAAAATGTGGAACTGAGGCCTTTGGTTCCAGACCAGGCCAGACCAGAGGAGAGCGTTAGAGATCAGCTTCTTGTGGGAAGGAGTAAAGACCATGATGATGATGATGATGATTGGGGTTTAAGGGCGGGCCGACAACAAAGGTCACATGCCGCCCAAAAGACCATGATGATAGGTAACACAAGTTAACACTCGCTGTGTCAGCTAAACACGGTTCCATCCTAATTTGCCGCTCCAAAGCGCACACATTAACATGAACACAAGACAACAACATGATACCCGTCAGCGCACTCCAAACTGAGATAACTTCCCAGAAACCGGCAACAACAGCACATACTCGCCAAGATAAACACGACAGAGCACAGGCCATCAAACTACGTAACAATACCATACAAATGCCGCGGACACTACGCCTGGCTGACGCCCTGCAGCGGTCCCACATGTGCCTTCACCAGACGCCACTGGCAGTGCGGCACCAACGCGACGCGACGCCAGGCAAGTCACCCGGCACGTTGACACGCCATCATGATGGACGATGCATGACACCAATCTGTCGCATGAATACCCGCCGCCCGCCCCCGCCGCCGCCGCCCGCCGCCGCCGCCCGCCGCCCGCCGCCGCCCGCCGCCCCCGCCGCCCCCGCCGCCCCCGCCCCCGCTCCGCCAGAGCTGCTTGGCACCGGCGCCGACACACGCAGCAGGAAGGAAGCAACAGATGAACCGGGCATATCGGTCCGCAGCCCGCTGCGCCAAAGACAGCGAGGTGAATATCGTACTCCACCAGTCACCACAGTGATGCGTCCGGTGAACTAAAGAACGTTTACAGCAAGCCCACAATCCACGATGTTCAATACACAATCCACAAGCACGACACCGGTCCAACAAAGGAATAGCATGATCAGAGCATGCGAACAACCAGTTCCCACAACACCATACATTACCCTTGCAAAATATTACATCGCGTTCTCTCACTCTACTTCCACCTTCTCTCCCTCTTAATCAGCCAACAGCTTCAACCCTCGCCACCCTGCACAAATCCAACCCCAGCCTTACTCACCGTCCAACAGATCCCTGATCTTGTCCATGTAGATCTCGAAGTAGCTGATCTTGATGTGGAACTCGAGATTCTCCTCCATGCCGTAGATGTGGTTGAATATGTCGGCGATGATGCGTGGGATGATGCCCTGTAGTTCCGGCCGGCCCAGCACGCCCTCCATCGTGTGGGTCTTGCCCGACGACGTCTGGCCGTAGGCGAAGATGGTGCCGTTGTAGCCCATGAGTACATCTGAGGACAGAGGGTAGGGGGTCAGCATGATGATGGTGATGTTACAAGAAGATATGTGATGGCGCTGCGGGGTTCTGTGAATGTTGGGGATGTTGCAGGTTATGAATGTGATGACGATGAGGAGTTGAACGTGGCTGAAGGCGATGACGAACAATTACATTAATTGGGACTAAGAGCAATGCAAGGACAGGCAATCAAAGAAAGGGGGTTGCAAGTTAACGATTTTTTTTTAAGGGTGCGCGGACTCCTCATGTCAACTTGCGCCTATAACAAGTTAAATAATGCGAGTTTTTGTGGATATGAGTTCAATGGCTAAACGATGTTCAGGTGACTACAGCCCACATAAACTGTCGAGTAGGTAGGAACTAGAGGTGGCAAAACGTGGACCCGAGGAACCAGTCTCCAGACCCAGTCTGGACCCAGTTGGTCTCAGACTGGGTCCCGCCAAATGATACCGGGTACAAACTGGGTCCATCTTATGTTTTATGCTGGTTTTACGAAAGTAGGAACACCGATACGCAGGTTTCTTTGAGCTGTTGGCCAATCTGAACTGTATGTTGTTGCAACTACAAGAGTAATTTTACTTGCACTAACTGTAGAGCGCAAATGTGTTAATATTAGATGCTAGCCAACATTTTGCTAGGTGGGTCCGCTGGGTCCAAACTTGCCTTGCATTGGGTATAACTGGGTCCATTTTTTTCAGCTTTTGGGACCGGGTCGGGTCTGGGTACAAAAATATCAACTTTTGCCCCCTCTAGTAGGAACTTCCTGCTAACACTGAACGAATGTATCAAGCGTTATGTCGAAATTGTTTGAAGTCACAGGTCGACCTGCTCCGCTAGTTCTTAAGAACAAAACCGCTAAGTCCTCTGAGGTGTTAATTCATACTTCTTATGTTAATAGCCAGGAAGGCTTTAATCAAGAATACGTGGAACGAGATCGGACACAACTAAGCTGACTTGTCCGCACGTTCGCCGATTCCACATTATGAAACAGGCCTCTCAGAAGTTCAACCAACCTCATTAAAAACCAACTCCAACTCCAGCGGGAGTAAGCATCCCAGATCTCGCGAGGGCCGCACCTCGGCAAACTCTCGTCGTCGGATCGTGCCGCGAGGGCGGGACTTTTCCTCTGACAGCACCCCGCCACCCCGAGCAGGCCTCCACGCTAGCGAGCGCGAGAGAGCGCTAGAGAGCGCGAGAGACAGAGACAGAGACAGAGACAGAGACAGAGACAGAGACAGAGACAGAGACAGAGACAGAGACAGAAGAGACATAGACATAAGAGACTGACATAGACATAGACATAGACAGAGACAAACAGGGCCGTGTGTTTGTACGGTGTTCCCGTATCACATCTCACACACACGCACGCATACGCGCGCCAACACGCATAGACTCGAGCTACAACCAAAACAGCGCCAACAACACGTCTCCGTTTCACCGACGACTAAAGCTTCCGCATGCAAATAGTGATTGGCAACCAATATATACATGGTGGGTGACTGTAAATTTGACTGTCGTTTTTTCAGTCTACTTTTCATGCATTTTCAATTGAGCACAAAAGCCCAGCAGTCACTCCGCGGTCCGCAGAACCCAGCGAAATAAACCCAGCTCGGCTGAGGTATGTGTTTCAGAGTGTCGACCTCTGGGGAAATTACAGTCCACCGCCGTGATGGTTGCCACTGAAACCGCCCCGTGTCACGTCAAACTCATCCCTCTGGCGATCCAAGTTAGAGCAGTCGAGCATTATTCCAAACATAAACTGGTCATTGTGACCGCCTAACTCATAGATACCCTATTGGTCAGCGCGGAGCCCATAGAGTTAGCCGATGCACTGTTATTATTTCCCAGGATAACTAGACAAGCCACGTGCTTACAAAGACACGTGCTGGAAAGAAGAACGAATCGTGGCGGCCGCAGAGGTGGGCTATCAGATATAGATCCTCTGTTTAAAATGTTTCAGCATGGCATTTCATTGTATTCATCCAAACTCGTCATCACTACGGGCCTGTTCCCGTCGCACCTCTAACCTCCGCTAAGCTGCTCCATCTTGCTCCAGTCATATTATTTAACACAGAACAGTTGCAGTTGAAGCAACTTTGAGGAGGTTAGAGGCGGTTAGAGGCGCCACGGGAACAGGCCTATTGATACCACAGCCGACTATAGCATTCGCTCAGCTCTCAGCTCTCTCTACTACACCTCATGACGTCATCATGATACCATGCCTCGATATACCATCCCGCTACTCCACTAATCCCCATCAGCCGAGCCCGCACACAGCCCGGCCGGTCGGTCGGCGCGCTCCATCATGCTCCACGCGCGTGCGACACCGCGACAAATCCGCCTGATGCGTGTCGCCACGGTCCCGAATCCCGATACTACCCTCAAGAGAGAGGCGGGGACGGGGACGGGGACGGAGCGGGGGCGGGGGCGGTCGGGCTGACCGCAGCAGCAGTCAGACACTGGCCGCAGCTGGCGGCTGAACGCAGCCCAAAGATGAATCATCGGTCTACGGAAAGCAGCAGCAGCAGCAGCAGTGACGGTGACGTTGGACAACGGCAGTGGACAACGGCAGTGGACAACGGCAGTGGACAACGGCAGTGGACAACGGGCGGTGGCGTGCGGCGGTGGCAGCGGGAGGCTAATGGTAGCAGATGGAAGGCAGTCGTTGCGGCAGAGTCAGCCGACTGTGGCAGTGATGCCAGCATTGGTCTGAGCTGAACCGGCCATACTGTCCGTTATGTTTGACGGACGACGGCCAGTCAGACCGACACCGTCACACCGTCACACCGTCACACCGTCACAGGCTCCCTCCCGACAGGAGGCGCCGTCACTTTAACCCAGCTCCTGGTAGTGTTGCTTTCAGGCGACGAGTGATGGAGTATTTCAGCATCTAAGAGCAGTGTTCCGACTCGTGACGCACTGAGCAAGCACTGCCACCAGTCGACGTTCAGTAACGTTATACGTCGAAAGCCAGCCCTTCAAGTTCTAAACGTCAGTACTCCATCTTCTCAAACAACTCTTTACAGCGTTTTCGGGGCAACAATTCTGCAATGTCATTCGTCATCCACAGTCGCGGAAAACCGCCTCCCTGTGCTCGAATGGGTCCCTGCATCGTGCCGACAGCTCCGCTGCACAGGCGCCGGCGCTCTGAGCTAGACTAAAGCCAGTCCTGCACACGGCAGGTGGGCGTTAGGGCCGAACGACAACAAACTGCAAATGAGCCCACCTGCACCCATATACAAACTGACAGCCAACGGCGCGGAGGGGTTATGTAATGCACCGTTGGCGGAAACTGAATTGGATTTTTCCGCGTGCTCCTCATTTACAACAGAAGTAATGGGTCCATTAGTGAAAATGGGGGGCTTCAAACACGCTTTAATCCAACAAGCATCGTAACTTCCCGTGATGTAACCGTCTTTGACAAATTTGAAAGTAGCAGCCTTTCCCGAAAAACAGCCGTGTTAAGGTGGTGACTAGAACAGCGGCGGCTGAGCGCCCAACACAAGGAAACTGGCCGCTCGGGCCGGCTGCCAGAGATAACCTTCCCACGGCGTGACCGGTTTGACGAAAAACTCCGGCTGCCAGGCGGCTGTGGAGCCGGTGACGTCACTAATACCGGCGTCACGGACTGGGCGCGACACGACGGTCAGCGCGGCGGCGGGACAGCAGGGCAGACAGGGACTGTCACCGCAGCATGATCTACTGCCTCCCAAACACAGCCAGACAACAGCACGGATGATGTGATTAACAGACAGTGACGTCACTCGTGAGACAGTGACGTCACTCGTGAGACGGTGACGTCAGTCATCAGTTGATCGTTAGGATTTTTTGCGGTTCGGCTGATGGCCAATGAAGCCGGCTGATGGTTACGGGCGGATGTTAGTGACGTCAGTAGTCATTATAGCATGATTAGGTATCGTTATAACTTCTGCAGATAGGATGCAGCGATGTCATTAAGAGATATATATCCACGGCTATGTTCTGCTCTGCCTAGTCGGCCGTCATCGAACTTAATTTATTGTAGATGTTAACGGTGGACCAGGATCAGGTAGGCGTCGGCGGTGGATTCATGTGATACCCAACTGGATTCATGTGATTCATGTGAACCCACTCCCGATGACAAGCTACCTGACGACCGCAGTATCAGCACAGCCGACACGCCATTTCCGCGTACAGAAGCCAGGCACAATCAGCCACGGCAGCCGACTCGGTAGTCTAGAGCCACCAGGCGCCATAACGCATCGGCATCCAGCATCCACAGTGTAGCCGACGCGACAATGCCGTGGTGCTCCGGACTGAGGTCAATTCCATCCGTCCGGACCAAGGTCCATTCAGTCCCGTCCAGTTCCATTCTTCCCTGGCTTACACTTCCCTGTCCTTTGCCGTCCCGTCCCACCTCGTCAGCAGAAGTCCTTCCCAGCTGTAGTCCTTCCCAGCTGTAGTCCTTCCCAGCTGTAGTCCTTCCCAGCTGTAGTCCTTCCCAGCTGTAGTCCTCCCCAGCCGTGGTCCTTCCCAGCTGTGATCCTCCCCATCTGTGGTCTTCGTCAGCTGTGGCTTCCGTCAGCTATGGTCCTTCCCAGCTGATCAGATCTGGCTCAGACAGCTCCAGATTGACAGCACACCTGACGGGTCAGCCAGCTGGCACGGACTCAGGGTAGGTACAATCGAGTCCGGGTAACATCGCTACCTTGCTCCCTTCCCCCTACCCCAGAGCTTCGGTGTCGCATACATTCCGCGAGCTTCGTTAACCGACTCGAAATGAACATTCCTCGAATGCCAATATTGCCGTTGCCGCCCAACAGAATCTATTCCAGGAACAGCTTTCCCATATATTGCCCGTCGGCTTAATCCTCCACGTAGATCCTTCCTGAGCCCGCAAGCCTACGTAGTCTCTTCGTCGATATTCACAGCCTAGCTCCAGTATCAATAAGATAGCCCACTCCGCTTAGCCTTCCCAGTGGCCATCTCCGCCGTAGTCTCTTCTCCAATGTTCCAACTTAGGAGCCACCACACGTGCAGACCACTTCCCGTTGATCATCGGTACCGGCTCCGCGGTGGAGAGCAAACAAACTAGGCGCGGCTTCTATCCGTTTATCCAGAGTCCGATCCGACAGGCGCGGTTCGCGGAAATACCGCACGGAACGGGAGCAGGTTAATATCCGAGAGAATTGCACTGACATCACGGCTGAAGGTTCGGTTTCAGTTAACATGGTCTCGGAGAGCTCGTGCGTATTTCCCAGTCCGGAGCCGTAGCTTGATCGATAGTCACGGCTGCCCCCGGCCAATAAGGTGATGCAGTGGAGGGCACAGCGAAGTGACAGGGGATCTAAGACAGCCCGCGGGCCGAGGCGAACGTCACCGACTTGGCACTGGCCAAGATGAAGTGGACAGGATAAGATTGAGCCGACTTGTTTTGAAATACGCTGAACGAAACAAAATGACAGCCTATCGCGAAATATCCAGGATGAAGGATATGTAGCGGTACATTAATTGACACGTCGGTACGCTATTTGTTGGTTTCTGAGCCTGGTGGACTGACATCTGAGGCTGCAGCAGATAAACACTCTATAAACATGAGCTGCCAAGTCGGTCACGTTCTTCTCAGCGAGAGAAAAGAGTCATGACCGATGGAGAGAGGAACCTGAAAGTTTTAAAAAGGGATACAAAAATACCAACTAACACCGACGGCCAGCATTTACTTATACCGAGCACGTTCGCAAAAACAAGGTAAAAAGGGACATGACATGACTCACTCTGTCAAATATTCTGCATCACTGTCACACTTCCTCCCCCTCTCTCTCTCTCTCTGCCCACCCCACCATGACCACAACGCCCATTTCACCCCATCGTAACCCCCACCACTGCTGTCCTATGGCCACTGGCCCGCCATAAACCTGCTCGGCGCGCCGCACGCTACAGTTCGCCTGAGCAGCTCGTGCCAGCAGAGCGCGGCGGTCGCCAGCCCCACCCCCGGGGGCGTGCGTGGCGGCGCCGCGCCCCAGGCATGACCGCAGCCTGCACGCCAGGTGAAACCCAGTCTCCATAATTAGCGGTCACTTTCATTCGGCACACGGACTGTGACTAGTCTCGTGTACTGTCGGTAAACTGTGGTGTTGGTGCCGTGCTGTGGTGTGCTGGGTCGGACTCGGTCGGGAAATTCCAGCCACCACTGGTGGGGGGTATTTAGCTGCTGGCCGCCAGAAGCTGAGCTTGTTAAGAGCTGAGCTTGTTAGAGGATGTGCACTCAAGAAGCACGAGCTTGCTCAGGGCTTTAAAATGCCATCGTATAGTGCATACTGCATTTCTAGTAGGCTCACTCTGCATTACATCAAGTGCATCAAGCCTAATTTGGCATCGCATAACATCAGTCTCCACTATGTACAACTACTGACCTACCGTCAACCAGGTCCGAGTCAGACAAACAGACGCCTGCCTCCTACCTCAGCACGTCCGTCATGCTCCCCCTTCCCTCTCTTTACACCACTCACCGTGTTACCATTCACCACCAGTCTCTGTCCCAACATGAGCATCACACTACCGACAGTACCGGACACCGGGCACCGATCACCACACCCGGCTCACCCCGTCCCGTCCTGCTGGACACCGGGCACCGATCACCAACCCGGCCTCACCAACCACCCGCCTGCTGGACCCCGGCACGATCAGCTGCCACCCGTCTCACCGCCGTCCAGTCCTAACCTGGACGCCGGGCACCGATCACCACACCCCGGCTCACCCCACCCCGTCCTGCTGGACACGGCACCGTCCACCACACCCGGCTCACCCCAACCCCGCCTGCTGGACACCCGGCACCGAATCAACCACACCCGGCTCAACCCCGTCCCGTCCTACTGGACACCGGGCACCGATCACCACACCCGGCTCTCCCCGTCCCGTCCTGCTGGACACCGGGCACCGATCACCACACCCGGCTCACCCCACCCCGTCCTGCTGGACACCGGGAACCGATCACCACACCCGCTCACCCCGTCCCGTCCTGCTGGACACCGGCACCAATCACCACACCCGGCTCACGACCGTCCCGTCCTACCTGGACGCCGAGGCCCCCCCCCAACCGATACCACCACCCCTCAACCCGTCCGTCCTACTTGGACACCGGCCACCGATCACCACACCCGGCTCACCCCACCCCGGTCCTACTGGACCGCCGGCACCGATCACCATAAAAAAAAAAAAGCCACCGGGCTACCCCGTCCCGTCCGACCGCGATCCCACACCGCTCACCGTCCCCGTCCTACTGGACACCAGAGATCACCACACCCGGCTCACCCCGTCCGTCCTACTGGACCGCCGGGCACCGATCACCACACCCGGCTTTCACCCACGACCCGTCTACTACCAGACGATCACCAACACCCGGCTTCACCCGTCCGTCTACTGGACGCCGGGCCCGATCATCAGCACACGTCCCGTCTACTGGACCCGGGTACCGATCACCCACCGTCGTCTCTGGGCCGGGGCATAAACCGGCTCACCTCCCACGCCGGGCACCGTCACCCAACACCCCGCTCACCCCGCCCGTCCTATGGACACCGGGCACTCGATCACGCACCGGCTCTACCCCGTCCCGTCCATGCTGGACAACAGGGTACGATCACCACAGCCCGGCTCTCCCACCTCCGTCCTACTGGACACCGGGCACCGATCACCACACCCGGCTCACCCCGTCCCGTCCTGCTGGACACCGGGCAACCGATCACCACACCCGGCTCTCCCCGTCTCGTGCTGCTCCATCGACGCACGCCCTCGGCCGCCATCAATTATTGACAGGCTAACGGCTCCGGGCGCACCGCACCGCACCGCACCCAGCCCAGCCCAGCCCAGGCCAGCGCCAGCCCAGCGCCAGAGAGCTGAAAACACAACCGCCGACGGCCGCAAAAACGGGGCTGGCGCTGGCGGCCACGCGCGAGCACGCACCACCGCCCCTCCGAGTGGAAGTGGCGCCGGTGTGGCACGGCACGGCATGGAAGTCAGCGTACAAACTCTGAGGCGGAGCCGAACAGGGCCGGAGGAGTAGAACAAGGGCAGGCGGAAGAGAAGACCCGGGACTGGAGACACGGGCGAGACAGAGCTAAACAAACGATTATTGTGACGGAGATATTACAGATGAAGGCTAAATGAGAAGATCGTGGGAACTCTGTGAACATATATCGCCCAGAACAGAGCGGTGGAACTGATAGTGTCTGGTGGTGGTGGTGATGATGATGCAAATAATGAGACTGATAATGATGATGATTATGACGTGGGTTTACATACGCCTAAGTTGCGATAAGACTGGTAAGACACCACCTCTTGGCTACTACACCCTACTAACTACAGTGGCCACTACCTATTGGCCAATACACAGAGTGACCGAGAGGAATGATGATGAAGAAAGGCAGCCTCGAAATGGCAGCATCGATACGATATGGCAGCCGTACCAGGAGCGTACTAGGAACGTGACGGAAAAGTGAGAGGCAAGCGAAACTTCGATCTCGTCACGAGGGGAACTCAATCCCCCTACGCGGGATTTCTATACATATTTGAGCTCCTTTCGTCTTCGCGAATCTGTTGCGCTTTTTAAGTTGTATCATGAAGTAAAATTAGTGATTTTAGCACACAAAATGACACAAAATAAGGGGGTCATGGACTCATGGCCCCCACGGCCCCCGCGTTCCTACGCCTATGAGCCGCACGATACGCCAGCCGCAGATCACGAGCGGGCACGGTCAATCAAGATCCCGTGCAGCGGAGCAGGAAAGGTAGGTGAATGAGAACATAGTGCTTCCCCGCAGAGGGACGGCCAGCCCTGGTCACATAACATTTACGACGATCATTTCAGACGCAGACAGAAACAGTCCAGCTGGAATTTACGGCTCGGGAAAAACATTAATTAGGCGGACAGGACATCCATCGCAAAAACACCGGGAATAGAGGAAAAAGTGGGCACGGAAATGGGAAATATGATTAGCAGAGTTGTAAATGATACGTGAACATCATCGCAGACATAAAATTGCACATGGAACGACCAGCGCGACATTGATATTGTTGACGGCACGAACAAAGAGATACAAATAAAGGAAGCGACTCGAAGCTGAGTTGACGATGGTTGATTACTGCAGGGGCGGCGGAAGAGGGGGGGGGAGGGGATAGAGAGAGCAGCTGCCCCCACTCAAGAAGTTGGGGGCAAACGTATGGTTTTACCTCTCCAAAGTTTGTAACAGGGGCCCTCCGTAAATATATCGTGCTTGGGCCGATCAAGACTGCTCAAGTGCCCCAAATGTGCCCTCGATCAGCCTGAGGTGCTCTTGGTCGGTACTCGGTCATCCTGAGGAAATCATCGGTCGGCAAGAGATGGCCAATGTCCGGTTAGGGGGCCCTCAGTCTAGGTAGTGAAGGGGCCCTCAGTCCTAAGAGAGCACCCCTGACGCTCCGGGGTGCCCACGAAGATTGCTTTGCCCCCATCCGAAAATACAAATCGCCGCCACGGCAATACTGCCGCAGGCACTTGGCAAGCACTCTGTCTACAATTTGTCAGCGTCCGAAGACATACCACCTATCTAGTTTGCCATTTCATTTGCCAGACTCTCAGATCCATTCGCCAATTCAACATCCTTCACCCCCCCCACACACACACACACACACACAGATAAACATCCCGCACTACCCCACCGCGGTCCACAAGCCTCACCAGCTCTCACCTAAACGATATCTGTGCCATCCCCTTCATCTCTCCATCCAGTCGCCCGGTCACCGGAGTCCGGATTGAGAACGTTGCTAGGTCGCCCACGCTGCCCAGCGGCGGCCAGGCCGGCGGCGCTGATGACCGCCAGCCCCCGGTGACACAGTGTCAGCCCCGGACGGCGGCCATCGCCGGCGCGCTGACTAACCGCCAGCCCAACGGTGAACAGTGTCAAGCCCCGGACGGCGCCATGCCGGTGGCGCTGATGACCGCCAGCCCCCGATGACACAGTGTCAGCCCCGGACGGCGGCCAGGCCGGTGGCGCTGATGACCGCCAGCCCCCGGTGACACAGTGTCAACCCCGGCGGCCAGGCTGGCGGTGCTGATGACAGCCAGCCCCCGGTGACACAGTGTCAGCCCCGGACGGCGACCAGGCCGGAGCGCACGCCCGGCGGCGTCACGCCTGCAGCTGCCGGGGGAGCTGCAGCTGTGGGGAGCGGCTCTATATCGGGAGCGGCTCTATATAGGCGGCCAACACAGGCTCTATATAGGAGGCCGACAGCGGTGCCGGGGTGGCCGGGGAGAACAGCCCTGACCAGGGGTGGAACTTTAAATATCTCTTGGGGAGGGTCCGAGCCGCCCCCCCCCAAATGATGCAAATTTTAGCCATTAGGCCTATGGCGTTGCAAGTAAAACTTGAGTTTCAAAGCTATAAAATTAACACTAGCCCCCCCCCCCGAGCGATTTCATAAAATTCCGTTTGTGGCCCTAACGTCCGACAATGATATAGCGGCACCGAGTTTTGCCTGGATATCCGATCCGATATAACGAAGTCGGCACAGAGCCAGGCACCAGCATGATAGCTGAGTACCTGAGTACTTTACTCTCGGTAGGTAGGTGTACTAGTTTTTACCGCCCACCTACATTCGGATGTGTTGTATGGAGATGTTTCAGTATGAAAGAGCGGTTAACATGCATTGTGAAAATAAATGTCAATCTGTTAAGATCAGGAACGACCGGTATAGCACTGGTTCGCCGACCTAAATTGACTCAAGTCTCCCACATTCGAGGCTTGTCAATCCCCCGAGACCTGAACTTTGGTTTGAACAAGTGATAGTGGGCAGTAAACCAGACCGCTTACCTATTCTAATGAGTCCAAAGAAATCGTGTGTCATTCACTTGCAGATCCGTGGGGGGGGGACTGGGGAGGGGGTAAAGGGGCAATGCCTCTCTCAAACCGCCTGCAATTGGCGCAAAATTGACACATTTCCTGATATAGAAGACAATTTAAGGAACTACCTAAATAAACCAGTTTATATAAACCAACTATCAATACAAGCGAAATCCGTTGAGTTTCAGAATTGGTGTGAGACTTTTTGGGATTTTGGTCCCCTCCACTCCCCCCCGCCCCAAAAAAAAAAAAACAAACGTTCTGGATCCACCAATGCTGTCTTTGCCAGGTCAATGAGACCATGCACTACATTCCGCGCTAACTTCAGCTCAACTTCAGCTCAACCACGGAAATAATCCGTGGCTCAACAAAGGCGAGCGGGCGTAGAAAAACAACGGGCGACGACGTCATCGAGTGCAAAAACAAGTGCTACCAAATGTAGGGTATTTTCTGTAATGCCCTGCGGTTTCGATCACACAGCTCTGGTGGTGGATTTCCTGCCCCGCGAAACATAATGAACAAAGAGAAGCTAAATAAACGCAGCTAAATAAACGCCTACGTGCCTTACACATTAAAAAGATGTTTCTATAGATCTTGTAACCAAGGTTACTTCACTAAAATTCAAACCCGTGAACGACCTCGGCACGCTTCACCTGACAACCGTTTATGCGCCAGCGAGCGGAAGCAGCGGTTTGCGGTGAAAGGACCGCTAACCGCACCGCACGCCACCGCCACCGCCAGCCACCCGTTCCACCAGCCACCGCACCCGCCACCGCCACGCACCGCCGAGAAACCCGTGCCACCCACCGCCACCGCCACCGCCCACCGCTGCCCGCCTGCCGCCACGCTGCTGCCAACACGCCTGCTGATGCTGCTGCTGTGCTGTGCTGTGGTTGAGCGACATTCCGCCATCAGTGTAGCCCAGCGCCAGTCGCTGCGGTAGCGGCACAGTTCTGCCGCCCGGCTGACAGTCCCACAGCGCCATCACACAACGGTCCCGGCAGTCGCCAGCCGGCAGCGGCGGCGCATTCACCATTATTCAACAGTGTGTGCATATCGTGCACATTACCGCCACGTTACCGCCGTCACGGGACAGCGTCCGCCGGCGGCGGCGGGGGCGGCGACGGGGGCGGCGGGGGCGGAGGCAGCAGCGGTGATGGTGGCGGCGGCGGCGGCAGCGGCGGCGGCGGCGGCGGCGGCGGCGGCGATAGTGGCGGGGGCGGCGCACGTGACCGAAAAGTCAGCGGCGCGGCGTGTGCTCGGTAGTGGCGGTGTGTGGCGCTCCCGACAGGCAGACGGGGTCAGGCGGGGTCGGGTGAGAGCACGCTGAACCTCGCCACCGAACGGCAGACATTCGCTGCAGGTTGCAGAGCACCCTGCTGCAAACCTATCGCCGACGACGAGACGGGCGAGCTCAGCGGTCTACAGCTCGGGCAGACGGCTGATTCTTCGGTCACGAAGCACAGGGTGTCTGGGGGTGCTTCGAATGTTTATGGTCTCAGTGGCATGACTGTTGGGACTGCCTGAGTGTTTCGAGTGTCTTGAGTATCTGAGGAGTCATGAGTTTGTGACTGCCGCCTGGGATCTTTGGGGTCCCTGGAGTGCCTGGAGTGTCTGGAGTGTCTGGAGTGTCTGGAGTGTCTGGAGTGTCTGGAGTGTCTGGAGTGTCTGGAGTGTCAGGAGTGTCAGGAGTGTCTGCTCTGGAGTGTTAGGAGCGGCGTGGAGCGGTACCCAGCGGCGGACGACCACCGGCAGTCGGCAGTGCAGCTGACTGGCGCTCGCCTCACATCCACAGCCCCGGGCGTCTGCTGAAATCGCGAGCCAGCCTTGCCCCAGCTGCTCCAGCAGCGGCGTCCATTTCCGGCCCACCCGGGCGCTGAAGGACGGCCGGACTTATCGATACAACATAAACCACATAAATACAGGGCCCTTCAGCCTTCAGGCGTATCTCCCGCATAACGACCAAACCAGCAACGAACCACCGGAAAGGACAAAATGTGTAGGCTATGACCTACTTGGGGACATAGAGATAAGGAATTTGTAATGCAACTTGCGAATTGGATAACATCCAAATAGCTAAGATTTCTCAAATAAAGTGTCCAACTTCCCAACTGACGGTCATAATAAATGATACGCATATGAAGCCGGGATAGCCTGTCACCCGCATACATCCCACCAGACTACCGTTGTCCGTTCAGATCATCTATCTAACAACCCTGGACGGTACAAACGCCGCACATCTCCCGCTGAGGCTGAAGTGACCCGCTCTCCTGCCCAGGACACCCCGCTCTCCTGCCCAGGACACTCCGCTCTCCTGCCCAGAACCCCGCTCTCCTGCCCAGGAACACCCCGCTCTCCCTGCCCAGGACACCCCGCTCTCCCTGCCCAGGACACCCCCGCTCTCTCCTGCCCAGGACACCCGCTCTCCTGCAGGACCAACCCCGCTCCTCCTGCCCAGGACAAACCCGCTCTCCTGCCCAGGACACCCCGCTCTCCTGCCCAGGACACCCCGCTCTACTGCACAGGAACACTCCGCCCTCCTCCTGCCCCAGGACACACCGCTCTCCGCCCTGGACACCACCGCTCTCCTGCCCAGGCACCCCGCTCTCCCTGTCCCGGGACCACTCCGCTCTCCTGCCCCAAGGAACAATCCGCTCTCTGCCCAGGACCCCCGCTCCTCCTGCCCAGGACACCCTCGCTCCTCCTGCCCAGGAACACCCCGCTCTCCCTGCCCAGGACACCCCGCTTCCCTGCCGCAGGACACCCCGCTCTCCTGCACCAGGACACCCGCTCTCCCTGCCCAGGAACACCCCGCTCTCCTGCCCGGACACCCCGCTCTCCTGCCCAGGACACCCCGCTCTCCTGCCCCCAGGACACTCCGCTCTCCTGCCCAGGACATCCCCGCTCTCCTGCCCCAGGACACCCCGCTCTACTGCCCAGGACACCCCGCTCTCCTGCCCAGGACACCCCGCTCTCCTGCCCAGGACACCCCGCTCTCCTGCCCAGGATACCCCGCTCCTGAGATGAGCGTCTCGGGGTATCGCAACCGGGGCGACAAATCCTCGAACGACTATCAACGAGGCAAAATGTGTCATTTTCCGAGGAGGCCGAAGGCCGCAAAGGAGGCACCATACTCAACCCTTCGTCAAGCCGGAGGCCGCGTATCGACAATCGACCCAACCTCCATAAAGGTTAGGTCAGGACTCAGGTTCGGTTGTGACATTACGGTTGCGCTGCTCCGAGACGCTCGTCTCCGGGGTAGCGCTGTGTCGGAGCGACCGAGCCGGCCGGGGCGGCACGGGAGCGGGACACGCCGACACACAGACAGAGCGGCACGCTGGCACCAATGACATCATCAGGGCGCGTGGAACAGCTGTGACGCTGACTCAGCAGACAGGCAGCGGCACAGCAGCGGCACCGGGACGGCACAGCAGCGGCACCGGGACGGCACGACAGCGGCACCGGGACGGCACGACAGCGGCACCGGGACGGCACGGCAGCGGCAGCGGCACCGGCACGGCACGGCAGCGGCAGCGGCACCGGGACGGCACGGCAGCGGCACCGGCACGGCACGGCAGCGGCACCGGGACGGCACGGCAGCGGCACCGGGACGGCACGGCAGCGGCACCGGGACGGCACGACAGCGGCACCGGGACGCCACGACAGCGGCACCGGGACGGCAACGGAGCGGCACCGGGACGGCAACGACAGCGGCACCGGGAGGCACGGCCAGCGGCACCGGCACGGCGAGCGGCACCGGCACGGCAGCGGCAACCGGGACGGCACGACAGCGGCACCGGGGGGGGGGGGTGGAGGATGGCGGAACAGCGTCGGCGGTGAACGCGACGAAAATTGCGCTAGATAATCCGGGAAAATATAGTTACAGAATGATTATAAAATTAGCTTGCTGAGGTATTTTAGTCGAAGATGTTCCTGCAATAGCTCGCCGAAGTAGGTATCTTGATGTATGTAGTTTGTTTCAAGTTCAAGGCATTCTGCGGATCGATGCTTCGAAGGCCTCCGACGAAAAAGCTACTGATGACTGTTTTAATTTCGTAATATATTTGCCACTACTTTCAGCGTCGTGAATCGATTTCAGGTCAATAAAACAGACATGAGGTGCGCGCTGACATCAAAGGGCGCGAGTCCCGTGTAACCGGTCACACACTCAAACCGGCAGAACAATACCCATATAGCGACATACCCAACGCAGTACACGCTCATCACCGCCAAAACAATAGCAAAAGGAACGCGGACAGCACGGCAAATCCGCCAATCGGCGGTCAGAACCGGTCTCCCGTCAGCACTTCCCGTTCAGCATGCGAGCAGCGTTCGTCGGGTGCGAAAACAGCAGATCACCGACGCCAGTCGCGTGTGAGAGAACCGGCCGACGCCGACGCAGTTGTTTGTTTTCGCATCGGGAAACTTCCTCCTACACCGCCGCCCGCCGCCGCCACCCGCCGCCGCCGCTGTTGCCCGCCGCCGCCGCCTCCAACCTCGGCGTCACAACACACACACAGACGCGTGGCAACAAAGCCATGTCACGCCGCGTCGCTGCGTCGCGCGGCAGGCTGCGGACGGCCTGCGCTGCGAGGAAGTCTGCCGACTGAATCTGCCGACTGAATCTCAGCCGCAGTGGGGTCGGCATCTGTGAGCCTTAGTCCCGGCATGCGCCGACCCTGGATACTCGGATACCTGCGAGGACCTGGTACTCCGCTGGTCTCTCATATTGATCATTCTGCAGTGGACCAGGCCGGACCAGGCCGGACCAGGCCGGACCAGGCCGGACCAGGCCGGACCAGGCCGGACCAGGGCAGCTCCAGGAAGCTCAGTAAGCTCCAGCATGGAGCTGCAACATTTCCATACCGCGAAGTGACCCGATGCGTCCCGCAGAGCGACGCTGTCGAGTTGCAGGAGGTTCTGTTGAGGTTTGGTGCGCCCAATGAGTCTAAAGGAGAGATAAGTATATATGTAGTATGCATTATTAGGACGTTCCTACGTGGCTTTTACGTTCCAGTCAACACATGAGTCGAAGACATGGTGATGGATCATGGTAGGCATGACGTATTCAACAAAAAATAACAGTAAGTGAGCCCTTGCCGGTGAAGGTAAGCGCCAGTGGACACCACCATGTCACCCAGGCAACCTAAGTCCAGACTCCACCGGCCACCCTCATTGAACCGAATCTCACTGAGCCCAACAGAACGCCACTGAACCCCCTGACCCCCCCCCCCCCCAGTGACCCTTGCTGACCCCCATGAGCGCCCACTAGCCCCCGATGAATCCTATCTGAGCCCACCACGACTCCAGGTGACCATCCGCCACACCCATCCGTCCGCCGGTGGCGCCAAGAACACATCCACGGAAACGAACTACTGACACCCCCCCCCCCCGTGACACCAAACCACTAGCCCTACTGGACCCCCGGTTCACCCAACTGAACCCCAGCTCGCCTCCGTCAGCCCCGGCCACACCCGTCCGTCTGTCTGTCTGTCTGCCCGTCGGCCCCACTGAACTCTCTACAGCGTCGGACCGTCCGTCGGTCCGGCTGGGCGCGGCGGGCGGGCGGGGAGACGGCCGGACGCCGCGGCGCCGCCGGTATCGATGTGACCGGCCCCAGTTGGTTTTATCGATCGTCGCCGGCGGCGGCGGTGGCGGTGCCGGCCGCCAGGCGGGCGGGGCAGAAGGATGATCAGCCTGGTTACAGACGGCTGAACACCCTGCAGTTACAGACGGCTGAACACCCTGCAGTTACGTTGCCCACAGGCTAGTTCCGCAGAAGTGGAAAAACAACGAGAAACAATTGTGAATGTTTGATAAAGTTCAAAGACCGTAATGACGCAAAAAAAGTCATTTATAATATTTTTAACAAAAGCTTGTACGGAAATGAGCTGGAAAACATCACTTGTAGCATAGCATCCACTCAACGGTTCTTTCATGACATAGCATAGTGACAAGAAGGTACTATTTATCTTCCCTCCCCGCGTGTCCGGGGCTCAGGCAGGTAGACAGCAGCAGCAGCGTGGTGCTTCCCAGCCGGCTCGCACGGGGACCCTCTCACGGAGGACCATCGCACCCGGCGCCGGCCATTACTCCGTCCAGACGGCACAAATGAACACCATTCGTCTCTGGCCGCGCCAGAAGTGGCCGACCAATCTGTTCCTGGGCACGTGACCACTGCGTTCCTCTCTCTCTCTCTCTCTCTCTCTCTCTCTCTCTCTCTCTCTCTCTCTCTCTCTCTCTCTCTCTCTCTCTCTCTCTCTCTCCGATGAGGATGATTGTTTTTTATGGGCACGCCAACAACGAAGACTATATCGCGCTTCCTCTTTCCGATCACTGTGCGAACGGTGGCTGTGGCTGTGAGGCGGGGAAGCGGTGGCTGGCTGGGGATGGGTGGGGATGGGTGGGTCATGTTGGATGGGGGAAGTGGGTATGAAGAGATATCAATCAGACGAGGTCGGTGGGGTCAGGTGGGGTCTGACTGGGGTAGAAGTGGTCAGAAGGAGCTCGGATTGAATCAGACAGTGCGAGGTTCTGACAAAGTCAGCCGGGGTTAGATGTAGTCAGATGGAATCAGACAGAGTTCGACCAGCATTAAGTGGGAGATTGAAAGATCAGATGGGGTCAGACTGGTCAGAGTCAGAGTTCGTCTGAGTTCGACAGAAACCGACGCGGGACAGACGGACATATACTGGGGCCAAGCAAGAATCAGACAGGGCTATGACCATACAAATTGACTGGACCGATAAGTTCGTCGGTCATTCAGGGTTGATCAGGGTTGTGACCATACAAAACTGAGTAGACCGATAAGTTCCAGGGAATGTGCCACTATCCCCAGGCCCACCTAGAAATAACTTCCACATCGCCAGGCCGGACATGGCTCCTCTCATCCCGTGACGACCCTGCAAAACTGTCACTCCCGCCGCGGGGCGACACGGTTTACTTTTCCCACGGCAGAGTGGCGCGGCGAGCCATTGTTGTCAGAGACGGAGCCGAGCCGAGCCGACGGCAAACAGTGTTCTGGGACGACAGGGACGACGGCCGGCCAGTGCACCGCCACTTAACGTGACAGTCGCTGTCGGCGCCGACACGCACGCCGGTCCTCTGACGCTGTTTGTCGACACTGGCCGACTCGGGGTCGCACTCAAAACGGCTGCGCTGTGTTGGCGCCGAGACCGCTTACCATTCACTCACAGACAATGGCTTTGGACCTGTGCTCTAGCATAACCGTGACCCATTCCAATCATCCCGAAACCCCACGAGGAAGCTGCACCAGCACTGGATCATCGAACGGTCGCCACATCCTCTCTCACTTCTGTCGTGGCAGCTACCCGCCTAGCAGGTCGCCCTCACCACCCTCCCCACCCCACCCCACACCGCTGCTGCCACATGCCGCCGACCCCCCGGCGTCGCTGCGTCCCACTGCACGTGCTGTGTGCCGCACGCAGCCGTCGTCCCCGGCCTCTCACTGCCTCCCGGACGGGTATAATTATAGCAGGCGGCTGCGACCCGGCCGCCGACGCCGACGCCGGTCCCCCGGGCGATCGCGTCGATGCCGACGGGCCTGTGTGAGGACGCGCGGGGCGGCGGCGGCGGCGGCGGCGGCGGCGGCGGCGGCGGTGGTGGTGGTGGTGGTAATTAGAGGACGGCCCGCTGAGTCGGCGGCGGCGGCACCAGACGAGGCTCAGCGTAGGGGAGCGTCTTGGAAGCTGCGGAGCCGCGCAGGGGAGGTTTCCTATGAGCCAGCGAGGCGCAGGAAAGGTATGCTATGAGCCAGCGACGCGCAGAGGATACAGCACCGCACAGGGAACCTGTCTACTCTAGAGGCAGCATCGTGCGGGGGAGGCGTGACATGATGCTGTGATGCTATGAGCCAGCGAGGCGCAGGGGAGATTTACTATGAGCGGGCACGGTTTGTGACTCATGTGGGAGTGTGAAGTGATAAGGTCATCAGAGCGGTATGACTGGCCCGTGTGCTGTTATGGTGCTGCAGCGATCGCCTGCGGTAAGACAAAAAGAAAATATCTCTCTTTCGGGGAGACTGAAGAGTCACTTGCTGGACTGGTTTCCACATCAGCCTCTGTACTTCAACAGCGTCATACTCAGGTTTCCTAGAATACACAGTGCGATACTCGCATCGCAATGAGTGCTCCTTAGCAACACTGAACGACACTGTTTTGCCGCAAAGTTCCACCCTCCTTCCACCCAGGTCCTTAATACATTGCTTAGAATTTGTGACTGAACTTTGCCAATTTCCGGCATCCTAATGGGTAAACAAGCGCAGCAAGCTTTAAAAAACAGCCACTGCAGTCAACTAACGCCGCACGCAGCGGCAAGATCAGGCTCTGTAACGTTAGGCTTTCAGGCAGGACAGCAGGACAGCAGGACAGCAGGACAGCAGGACAGCAGGACAGCAGGACAGCAGGAGGACGGCAGGACAGGCAGGACGGCAGGACGGCAGGACGGCAGGACGGCAGGACGGCAGGACAGGCGTTGTCGCCGCTGTCCACCACTCCCGATCAATAGAGACTGGCGCCGGTAGCTCAGTAGGCAGCAGACAGAGAGGACCCACGCCCTGACTTGTTGCAGCAAGACACGCACCGCCAGCAGCAGCGGTCCGCATACGTGTCTGAGTACATCTTGATAAATGTCAGTGAGAAGGGAGATGTGATGTTGAATAAAGGTCTGACTCTTCAATGCAGCCGAGTCCAAGACAATGTCACAGCCGGGTTTTCCAAAGATGACAGCGAATATACCTGTAGTCTCACCGAGATGCTGAATGAGCAGAGTTGCAATGAGGTATCATATGCCAATGTTAGGCTGTTTCAGATTTGTGCTAAATCAGATATAATGCATTAGAATAGGACTTGTCTATTTTTAATCCGAAGTCGCGACTTTCACATTATCAAACTAACCTAGATATAACTCTGATATCTGAAATTGCGCAGCATCGTTCAACACGCGTAGCCTCTTTATCTCGATCGTCTGTATATAGTCATGCAAAAACTGTGGTAGGTATCTGATACGCAGCCTTTTCGCACGCCTAGTACCAGCGAAGCATCGCCATGTAAACAAACAGTTTTTGTCATGTAATGATGATTGACCGGAGCTCATAGGTCATACATTTGCCCATGCTACAAGTAGCTCTACTACAGATACAAGCAAAAAACTTTTTTTTTCTCCCCAGGCAAGACGACATTGGCTAACAACCAGCATTGACCACCCGCATATTTACGAGACCGACCAGCATTCGTGATCCCAATGGATCGCGAATGATGATAACGTGATCGTACAGGAACGAGCGACACGCCCGTATAGCTTTCCAGAAAGCTCCCGAGAGTCCCACACCACCGCATCTGACCTACATACCACCCCACATATTCGCTTCCTCTGCGCAATGCGCATGGCTTGACCTCGAGGCCAACACGACCCCCTCCCTCCTCCTCCCTCGGTCACGGTCGGCTGACCCGACACGGCCCCCTCTCCCGCCCCCGGGGTCGATACGCTGACCCGAGGCAGCCCGCCTCCTCCGTCCGGTCATCCGTCTGGTCACCCGACTGGCGCTAACAAGGCCACCTCGTGACCCGCGTGACCCGCCCGCCCAGGTCCGTCCACCACCGCCCACCCCACCGCCAATCACCCACCGCCCGGTCGCCCGGCCACAGCACCGGTCGGCGTCTGAGTAGGTGTCGTTCTCGTGCGGGCTGCGCCACTCAGCGTCGCATTGAATGTCCGCCAGTGAGGTCCGGCTGGACTGTCGAGTGATATTGGTCCGTCCGCCGCCGGCCTAAGTGGCCAACTCCACGGCCGAGGCCGCGCGACAGCGGCACTTCAGCCGCGATGGTTGGGTCCACTCGGCGCCAGCGTCAATAGAATGCGTCGGNCCCAGACAATCGGAAGAATTGAGTGGGCACCCATGGGTGTACCCGATCCATTGAACACACTGCTCTCCGTGCAGCTACCCAAGACACACGGCAGAGTGCCACCCACTGCCTGCTCATCAGTGTGTATCCTTCAGTGTGTAACATGTTCATCATCTCTGTGTGGTCCTGCTGCAGAGGACGGCATCAGCATACCTCAGACGTACACCTCGTTCCTGCATCCGGTGCAGTCGCCGAAGCTCTACAACGACGTGCGCGGCTGCAGGGAGAAGGACAAGCCGGCCGTGACGCCGTTCGAGATGCCCTACGTCGTCTTCCTGCAGAACGTGCTGCGTGTGGGCCCCCCGCAGCCGCTCTTCCACTTCCATCATCCCAACAAAGGTCAGTTACGGCCCCAATAGAGGTCAGTTATCATCCCCAACAGAGGTCAGTTACGACCCCAACAGAGGACAGTTACGACCCCAACAGAGGCCAGTTGCGACCCCAACAGAGGTCAGTTACGGCCCCAATAGAGGTCAGTTATCACCCCCAACAGAGGTCAGTTATCACCCCCAACAGAGGTCAGTTACGACCCCAACAGAGGTCAGTTACGACCCCAACAGAGGTCAGTTATCACCCACAACAAAAGGTCAGTTATCACCCCCAACAGAGGTCAGTTACGGCCCAACAGAGGTCAGTTATCACCCCCAACAAAGGTCAGTTATCACCCTCAACAGAGGTCAGTTACGGCCCCAACAGAGCTGGTCAGTTACCACTCCAACAAAGGGCAGTTTTGACACTGCCGCTACGTAATAGATGTCAGCACTGTCGCCGCGGCAGTCTATACGTCCCGCTGCTCGGTGCTCGGACCAGCAGACTGCCTCACGGGCTGCGGCCAAGCAGCTGCTCGTGCTCGACCAGCAGCTGCTCGTGCTCGACCAGCAGCTGCTCGGCTCGGACCGCACTGCTCCGTGCTCGGACCAGCAGCGCTCGAGTCTCACCAGCACGCGCTCTCGACAGCAAGCTCTCGTGCTCGGACCAGCAAGTTCTCGTCTCCGGACCAGCAGCTGCTCGCGTGCTCGACTGCGACGACGGCACCCGATCCTCACGCTGGCCACTGCCACACCACGGGACACAGCGTTTGACGGAGGTGGAGCTGATCCTGTCGTTTGAGGGACACGTCCAGCGTGGCCGGGTACTCTGGTCATCTGGTACCCGACGGACCGCCGCCGGCACCGTTAGCCGCTGTGTGTGTGTCCTATCTGACCTGTCTGCGGAGTGGCCGTCCCCTGTTCTGTCATCCTTTCGATCTGTTCTGACTGTGGTACCCGCCTGTTCTGTCTGTTCTCTCTGCCGCGGCCGGCGGTGTTCTATCTGTTCTGAGTTATCGGATTGCCGCGGCCGCTGTTCTTTCGGTTCCGTCCTGCGTGTTGTGACCGCCGTTGCCACCTCTGCTCCGTCTGTTGCGTCTGCTCTATCTGTTCTAACCGCCCGCGGTCCCTGTCTCCGCGCCCCAGACGAAGTCATCAACAACAGCCGGTTCAAGTCTCTGTCGTTCGAGGCGGACCAGGACTGCACAGTGCACGGGTTCGGCGGCTACTTCGAGTCGGTGCTGTACAAGGACGTCATGATCAGCATACACCCGAACACGCACTCGCCGGGCATGTTCAGCTGGTTCCCCATCTTCTTCCCCATCAGGGTGAGTGTGATGAATTAGTGCCATAGTGTTATGGTGGCGTGGGTCCTGGTGCCCGGGCTCACCGAATGGTCTGTGGGTGTGTCTCACCTCACCACCTCACTCATTGTGGTGAGGTGCAGAAGATGTCCGCATGCATGTGTAAGGTGCCATAAAGCGCAGCAGTCCGTTCAGACCCCCCCCCCCCAATCATGCATGTGGAAGGTGTGGTTGTCTAAGATTCGCGGCAGTTACGACGTTTTGACCGGTGACGGGTGGCTGTCGTCACGCTTGATTGTGGTTTGTCTCCGCGGTCGCAGACGACACCTCTGTTGGAGGAATGACCCCTCGGTAGACCCTTCTTTGGGAGGGGGTTCCTGGACGAGGGTTGGATCATAGTGGTCTCCGATGGTGCGGCGTGGCATAGGGTGCACGATGCACTGCACTGAGTGACAATCGATTCAGTGAAAACTGCCGACCTCTTTGACACCTATTGGTTGAATTGACCGTCCTGAGTTGTGATTGAGTCAGACAGGTGAGTGTCCACTGTCCTGGACGGTGTCGAAACACCACGATACCTTAACTGTGGTGTCCAGTCCGGGGCAGACAGGACAGTATGGGTCAAACACAGCACCTTCTGCAGAACTGCGGATCACAGTCCCGGTCCGACCCAGCTGACACAGCCCAGTCTGTCCCGTCCTGTAGTGTAGTCAACCTGCCCCAGCCCGGTCCGACCCAGCTGACACAGACCCATCTGTCCCGTCCTGTAGAGCCAACCTGCCCCCAGCCCCGGATCCC
This sequence comes from Semibalanus balanoides, assembly GCA_014673585.1. NCBI lineage: Eukaryota > Metazoa > Arthropoda > Thecostraca > Balanomorpha > Balanidae > Semibalanus > Semibalanus balanoides. Next base: position 50,838 of record VOPJ01014037.1, read on the forward strand.
GACCCGGCACTGAACACAAGCCCAGTCAGTCCTCTTATGTGTAGAACCTTGCCCCAGCCCCCCGACCCAGCTGACACAGCCCATCTTCCCGTCCGTGTTAGCCAACCTCCCAGCCACGTCCGACCCAGCTACACAGCCAGTCTTCCCCCTGTAGTGTAGTCAACCTCCCCACCCGGTGCGACCCATCTGACACAGCCAGTCGTCCCGTCCTGTGTGTAGCCCAACCTGCCCCAGCCCGTCCAGCCACTGACACAGCCCATCTGTCCCGTCCTAGTAGTCACCTGCCCACCCCCTCCTACCCAGCGACACACGCCCAGTCTGTTCCCTCCTGTGGTTACCAACCTGCCCTACAGAAACAGCCACGGGTCCGACCCCAGCTGACAGCCCATCTGTCCGCGTTCCTGAGTAGTGTAGCCACCTGCCCCAGCCCGGTCCGACCCAGCTGACCACAGCCCATCTGTCCCGTCCTGTAGTTAACCAACCGCCCAGCCCGGTCGACCCCAGCTGACACGCCCAGTCTGTCCCGTCCTGTAGGTGTTAGTCAACCGCCCCAGCCCGTCCGACCCAGCTGACACAGCCCAGTTCTGCCCGTCCTGATAGTTATACTAACCTGCCCACCCGTTCCACCCAGCTGACCACAAGCCCAGCGCTACCCGTCCTGTAGTGTAGCCAACCTGCCCCAGCCCGGTCCGACCCAGCTGACACAGCCCAGTCTGTTCCGTCCTGTAGTGTAGTCAACCTGCCCCAGCCCGGTCCGACCCAGCTGACACAGCCCAGTCTGTCCCGTCCTGATGTGTATAGCCAAACCGTGTCCCAGCTCTCGTCCGACCCAGCTGACACGCCCAGTCTGTCCGTCCTGTGGTGTAAGCCAACCTTGCCCCAGCCCGTCCGACCCAGCTACACAGCCCAGTCTCGCCGTCCTGTTGTGTAGCCAACCTCCCCAGCCCGGTCCGATCCAGCTGACACAGCCCAGCGTCTGTCCCTCCTGTGTGTAACAGCCACCTGCCCCAGCCCGGTCCGAACCCAGACTGACACAGCCCAGTCGTCCCTCCGTAGTGTAGCCCAACCGCCCAGCCCAGGTCCGACCCAGCTTGACACAGCCCGAGTCTGTCCCGTCTTGGAGTAGCCCAACCTGTCCAGCCGCCGACCCAGCTGACACAGCCAAGTCCTGTCCCGTCCATGTTGTAGCCAAACCTGCCCAGCCTCGGTCCAACCCACTCACAGCCCAGTCTTTCCGTCCTTAGTAGCCAACCTGCCCCCAGCCCGTCGACCCAGCCTGACACAGCCACAGTCTGTCCCTCCTGTAGTGTATCCAAACCTGCCCAGCCCCGGTCCGACCAGCTGACAACCCAGTCGCCCTCCTGTGGTGTACCAACCTGCCCCAGCCTCGGTCCGACCATCTGACACACCAGTCTGTCCCGTCCGTAGTATAGCCAACCTTCCAGCCCCGTCCGACCCACTGACACCAGCCCAGTCTGTTTCCCTTAAGTGTAGTCAAACCCTGGCGCCCAGCCCGGTCCGAACCCACTGACACACCCAGTTCGTCCCGTCCTTAGTACAACCTCCCAGCCCGTCCCGACCAGCTGACACAGCCAGATCGTCCCTCCTGTAGTGTACCCAACCTTCCCACCGTCGACCCAGTGACACAGCCCAGTCTGTTCCGTCCTGTAGTGTATCAACCTGCGCCCCACCCTTCCGCACCCAGCTGACACAGCCCATGCTCTGTCCCGTCCTGTATGTACCAACCGCCCCAGCCCGTCCGACCAGCTGACACAGCCCAGTCTGCCCGTCCTGTGGTTTAGCCAACCTCCCCAGCCCGTCCGACCCAGCTGACACAGCCCATCTGCTCCCGTCTGTAGTTACCCAACCTGCCCAGCCCGTCACCCAGCTACACAGCCCCAGTCTTCCCTCCTGTAGTGTACCAACCTGCCCCAGGCCCGTCCCACCCACTGACACACGCCCAGTCTTCCCGTCCTTGTGTAGCCAAGCCGCCCAGTCCGTCCGACCCAGCTGACACAGCCCAGTCTCCCGTCCTGGTTAGCAACCTCCCCAGGCCCGGTCCACCCAGCGACACAGGCCCAGTCTTCCCGTCCTTAGTGTAGCCAACACTCCCCAGCCCCGCGTCCGACCCAGCTGACACAGCCCAGTCTGTCCCGTCCTAGTGTAGCCAAACCGTCCAGCCACCCGTCGACCCAGCTGATCACAGCCCAGTCTTCCCTCCTGTGTGTAGCCAACCTCCAGCCGGTCACAGCTGACACAGCCCAGCTGTCCTCTTGATTAGCAACTGCCCCCAGCCCGCTGCACGACCCAGCTTGACACACCCAGTCTGTCCCTCCTGGTTAACCACCATTCCAGCCCGCTCCGACCCACTGACACAACCCAGTCATGTCCCGTCCTTGTGTAGCCAACCTGCCCAGCCCGTCCTGACCACTACACACCCAGAACTGCCCGCTCCTGTATGTAGCCAAACCTGCCTCACACCGGTCCGACCCAGTACAACTAGCCCATCTGTCCGTCCTGTGTTAGCCAACTGCCCCAGCCCGTCCTACCCAGTGACACAGCCCGCTGTCCCGTCCTGTGGTGTAAGCCAACCTGCCCACCCTCCGACCCCAGCGACCAGCCAGTCTGTCCCTCCTGTAGTGTAGCCAACCTGTCCCAGCCCGCCGACCAGCTGACACAGCCAGTCGTCCCTCCTGTTTGTACCAACCTGTCCCAGCCCGGTCGACCCAGCTGACACAGCCCAGTCTGTTCCCCGTCCTGTGTTTTACCAACCTGCCCCAGCCGTCCACCCATCTACACAGCCCAGTCTGTTCCTCCTTAGTGTAGTCAACCTGCCCAGCCCGGCCACCCAGCACACAGCCCAGTCTGTCCTCCTGTGTGTAACCAACCTGCCCAGTCCGTCCGACCCAGCTGACACAGCCCAGTCTGTCCCGTCCTGTGGTGTAGCCAACCTGCCCCAGCCCGGCCCAGTAACGGGTGACCTTCCAGCTAGTGGTGAACATTGGACGCCTTCGGTTATTACCCCGTCTGAAATATGATGTCCTCGGCACTTTTATCAGCTATGATGTGAGATTTACCAAGTGCTTTGTGAAGGTGGTACTGAGTACACATTGTATGTGCCATACTGGTTGGTACAGTACATCGTTATCAGTTTAGTACTACATAACTGTTAACAGAGCGACGGGAATGCGATCTGAGGGACTGTTCAGAGTCGGTCCTTGTTAGCAGAGCTCGCTTGTTATGATAAGTTGTTGATCTAGGCGGTTAATTGTGTCTCTGGTTCTCAATCGTGGGCTAAGTATGTCGAACACAATCATTAGTAAACTCATTAAGCCCTGAGCTTGACGCCACTTTTGGATGACATACCTCTCATAGTTATTTTGCCGGCATTTGTGGAGGACAGATAGGTGACTTACATCAGAACTTTGTGTTTAGATTGCTTCATTTGCTTTTGCGCATGGTGACAAAATATATTTTGTCCAAAGTTTTGCGCATGTTGACAAAATATAGTTTTTCCACTTTTGCTTCAGTTTTACACCTAGTTTCAATGACATTTAATCAGTAGTTGTCACATGCTTGGTTCTGTCAGAGGGTTTGCAGGCGACAGCTCATGTTATTTGAAAGCAAATAAGCTCATTGATGCCTGGAGTTAATGACGTGTGCTACTAAGTGTAAAGGTTACATTACATCAGTTCAGCAAAGGCCATATTTAACTCGCTGAAAAGTTCAGTAAAGGGTCTGAACAAAATATACATAGTTTTTTAAGTTATCAGTACAATTGCATGAGCCTTTATTGTTCAAATCATGCTAGGATCTTCACTCCGGCATAGTTTGCATACGAGATGATCATGACTTCCTGCTTAATCTGCTGCTCAGCGTGTTTTCTTCATCCCATCGGACGGCTTTCTCTCCAACTGGAGTCATGCGGTGTTATCATCGCTACTCTCTGCCGCGTGATTTGTGGTGTCTTTCTCCTCTCTAGTCTGTGGTCGCCGAGTAAGGGAGGTATCTGCGGTCGGTGTCTTCGCGATGACTGTATACATCTTCTATGACTATGTCGCAATATCCTTGTTCGTCCAGAGCTGGGATCTAGGCTATGGGGCTGTGCCTGCGCCCTCACCGGAACAGGTTTCATCCCGTCGGTTGAGACGCGGTGGAGCGGTGCGGTCCAACCCTGTCCCTTCCGCGTAAACAGCATGACAGCGCGCCACTATTGCGCGACAGTGCGCCAGAACTGTCGACACGCAGGGTCCTAGGGTTGGTTTGGAGCTGGGGTGCGGAGTGGCTCTAATTAAAGCTTTCCCTTTAGCCTCCAGCTTTCGTATACGTCTCTTTTTTTCTACAGACCACTGCGGACTCAAATTTGAGTTTATGTCATACAAATTAAAAGAATTAAGAAAAGGAAATTAAAGGGAAAAGTTTTAAAAGAAGATCATATTAAACAAATCAAATTTAATCAAAAAAGGAAAGTTAATTAAGCCAATCTCGGAACATTCAATCATATTTTTGCCCAATTTTACCTGTGTCCCTCCACAGGCACTTCTATATCAATTAATCCATAAATCAGTAACAGAGTTCCGTTTATCCAATGCAATTGGATCGGAAAATTAACAGTAAAACCCCGGAAAGAGAGTGGACAAGTAATACCGATAGGGTGTCATTTTGCGCCCAAATTCCCCAATCCTAGGACACTGTCGCCCCGTAACGTTAACTTTCCTCCACCAGCCTCAACCGCTCGCCGAGCGGTGCATATTTTGCTCAACCGGTTGAAGTTGATGCTCAACCGATTTTAGTTGAGACGCGGGAACGACTGATGGAGAAAATGAAGCCTTCACCTAATCCAGTTGAGGGCGCTGGAACAGCCCCTAGTCTGTCTCAGAATCTAATAGCGTCGTGTGTTGTCTCATGTGTCTCCCGATGCGAAGATGAACTGGTGAATGTCTAAACTGAGGCCGTTAGGCGACACGCGCATTGCTGAGAAACTTTTGTACCCGGCCAGCTGATGGCTTTTTAGTGTTGCAACTCCCTCCGAAGAACTGAAGTCTCTCCAGAGTTGAATTTACTGCTTATGTGGCTAGTTGTAATGCGGTCATCTGAACGAAAACTTTGCCAATGTCACCGAACTTTGTGCTAATCACGTTGGAGACTTGAATCCGTGCTCCGAAGTACAGCACTCCGTACATTGTACCCGTCAGTCTCCTAGCCTTCGCAGCTACCTGTAGAGATGTGATATAATTTACATGTCTTATAGCATCAGCTATTTGTCAGAGTTTGGTCGTTTTCACCTCTGGTCGAGCGGCCACACCGCGGAATGTCTCGTCTCACCGCACAGACCGCACGTCCGTGTGCCGGCCAGTGAGTCGGGTTGGACCGCACGTCTGTGTGGGCCGGGTTGGACCGCACGCCTGTGTGGGCTGGGTTGGACCGCACGTCTGTGTGGGCCGGGCTGGACCGCACGTCTGGGCCGGGTTGGACCGCACGCCTGTGTGGGCCGGGTTGGACTGCACGTCTGTGTGGGCCGGGTTGGACACGCCTGTTGCCGGTGACTGCACCACCCCTGTGTGGCCGTTGCCGCACTCTGCCTGTTTATTGGCTCGGTTGACGCACGCCTGTGTGGGCCGCGTGAGACTGCACGCCTTTGGCCGGTTGGACCGCACTCCTGTGTGGCCGTTGACCGGACTCTGCCGCCGGTTGGACCGCACGCCTTTGGTGGGGGGGTGCCGGGGTTGGACTTTGGCGGCCCCCCAACCCCGGGCCCTTTGTGGCCTGACCGCACGTCTCGTGTGCCGCGTCGTTGGACCCGCACGCCTGTGTGGCCGGGTTGGCACCCACGTCTTGGGCCGGCTGACCGACACGTCTGGCCGCTTGGACCGCACGCCTTGTGGGCCGGGTTGGACTGCCCACGTCTGTGTGCCGGTTGGACCGCACGCCTGTTGCCGGTTGGACCGCAACGCGTGTTGGCCGTTGGATCCGACGCCTTTGTGAGCCGGTTACCGCACGCCTGTTTCCGGTGACTCACGCCTGGTGGCCGGTGGACCGCACGCCATGTGTGGCCGGATGTGACCGGACTCTGGCCGGGTTGACCGCACCGCCTGTGTGGCGCCGCGACCGGACTGTCTGGCCGGTCTGCACCGCCCGCCGTGTGTCCGGGTTGACCGCACGCCTGTGTGGCCGGTTGACCGCACGGTCGTGTGGCCGGGTTGGACATGCACGCCTGTGTGGGCCCGGTTGACCCACGTCGTCTGCCGGTTGGACCGCACGCCTGTGGCCGCGTTGAACCGCACGTCTGTCTGGCCGGTTAACCGCCACGTCTGTTGGCCACCTGTGAGCCACCTGTGGGCCGTGCGCCGCCCTGTAGATAGCCGGGTGACTGCACGTCTGTGTGGGCCGTGTCGCCGCACGTCTGTGCCGACCGTGAGCCACCTCGGACGGGTTGACCGACGCCTTGTGGGCCGGGTTGGACCGGACGCCTGTGTGGGCCGGGTTGGACCGCACGTCTGTGTGGGCCGACCTGTGAGCCGACCTGTGGGCCGGGTTGGATGGTACTGACTGACCACTGCTGCCTGTGGGCCGGCAGTGACAGCTGGGTAGCCGGTTTTCAACCCGGGCAACATCAGCAGCGATGGTCGACCTGACCTGACCTGACCTGTTATGGTGTTGTACTGCCTGGCATGGCGTTGTTCTGTCTGGTATACTCAGCAAGACGAAACTGGTATTTCAGTCGAAAAGACGTGCCTTATCTTCGTGATAAATTTGTGAGAATGACATAGTTATTTTATTTATCCGGTCCTTGGCATGATGAAACAAAACGGTTTGACAAAGTCTGGGACATTGCAAACACACAGCTGTGTTGAAGTGCATCATATTTCTTCACGAATTAGCATACACGTAGTGCTATGTAGTCCAGTTTACCATCGTTGTCCGGGGCGCTTATCCACCGACAATATTCACCGGCACGATAAGACGAGACGTCTTCGTGCCAACCAATACGGTTGGTCGTTTCAATCTGGCCGACTTAGGTCCACTGGCCAGCCCGTGCTTCTAATGCGACGGTTTCGCTGAGGTCGATCTGATGACCCGCTCTGTACGGCGGAGGTAGCCGGTGTCTGCGGTATAGAGGACGTGGCAGAGGTAGCCGACAGTGCGGGATTTTATGTTTTATGACGTCCCGGAGAGTAAAAATCCATAGGTGGAGAGTACAAGTTTTTTGTTGGCAAATTTGTATTTTCATTTTGTAGAGATGAAAATACTTTGAAAGTAAAAGTTCCTGATTTCATTTGTAATAAATATTTAATATGTAATTCTTCTGAGGAAAATTGAATTACATTTTAACTGTATTGTCAGTAAGATCAGGCGAAAAGAACACTTATCCCCCCACCCAAAAAATGAATAGGTACAATTATTTGGGCCTATAAAGTCAGGGAAATGGCCAAAATTCCAACGTTAGTAGCCGGTGTCTGCAGTAAAGAGAACGCGGCCTCGTGATCAGACCAACACGCTCCTCTGGCCAGTGGGAATTGGGTGAATAGGTGACCAAAACCGGCCTCTGTTTGACCTGGTCTGCTTCCCCCCCTGCGGAACTCGGCCGCGGGGAGGCGGACGGAGGGGGGTCGCCGAACAGGTGGGACCGGCTGAACTGGTATCGGTGGAGAGCATTGCTCGCCCCGCTGCCGCCCGGCGCTGTGACGTCTCCGTGGGGTCAGCCACCTGAGGCAGAGAGGGAGGGGTGATGGCGACAGTGGCTGATGGTGGCGGCTCTCTGTGGTATTGGAGTGGGAAAGGTATCCGGGGAAAGTGAAAATGACGCACAGTACCGCATGTGATATAATAACTAGTTCACCACTCAGCACGATGTGTCGTGTCTCTGAGTTTCGTGCAGTTAGGCGCAGTACACAGCACTGGATATAGTTTACCTGCGAGTTACGACACATCAGTTTTTTTTCCTATAAAAAATACAACTTTAAAGAAAGGTGTTTTTTCGCATAGGTTTCAAAAATCCCTCGGTTACTGAATGTATTCTCGAGTTATGATCATCATGAACAGTCGGTTTAGATCCGGTGTGTCGGCCAATAAGGCATTGTATTTCCGACAAAAGCCCACCGGGCTTGGTGATGATGTTTACCATTACACATGAGAAGTTACACTCATTACATTATTTTGTAACTTTGTAATAATTATCATATGCAATATGAAAAAGGCACCGTTATTTGGCTAGATTTCGTACATCAATCTGGGATCAGTCAGACTATGCTCGGAGCTTGCCGTAATTCTGTCCTGTGTGCGGACAGAATTACGTTAACCCTATTCCTTGCGGGGCAGATTCTACCCTCGGTAGCTTTTCGCTTGCCGCTTCTAAACCGTTTGGTCTAGCGTCTCGAAACTATGTGACTTTTCCTAGAATTGAATTACGCGTGTTGTATCAAAGTTTTGAGGGAAAAAATCGGCCAAGCATAGGCGGTGCCAGGCTCATGTTTTTTTGGGGAGGGTGTTACGAATGCGGTTGTGGGGTGCATACTTCTGTGTAATTTGTGTTGCAATAATTTAGTCAGTAACGATGTCACTAGCATATACATCATAAATACTTGGATTGTACATATTTGGGGGCAGCAGCGCACTTGCAGGTACATCAAATGGGATGTTATACCCGCCGTCAAATTAGGTCCAATTTCAAATTAGTAAGATGATAAAAGGTGTTACGCACATGGTGCTGCCCCCCCGTGATGTTTACCTAGATCCGCCTATGTGCAATATATTACATTAAACAAATTACTGCAACAAAGCCCACATGTGACGTTCATATTGGCCCAAACAATCACAAAAAGCACATATTTGTTTTCAGAAAATCACCCATTTTATATCCCTTGAATACGTCTAAGATTTTTCATTTTGGTACTTGTCCTTTTGATATGTTGAAGACCAGTACATTGGAAGCTCAAAAACGTTTTGGACATGACAATTGGTCAAACCACATGGCCGCAATGACCTTTAAAAGAACAGAAAAAAAAACATATTTTCATCCCCTGACCCCCATTTTTGAACTAAAACGAGATGATTGGGGTCCATTTCCAAGAAGAACGATCTTTTGATATCGAATGGCGCTTGTCCAATCGAAATCGACCGAGCGGTGCCCCCGCACGTTAACGTAATTCTAGCCGCCGCCGGCAAGGAATAGGGTTAACCTGCGGGGTGGGCAGATTCTGCACTCTGCAGTCTTCCAATGTGCAACATGATCTAATTGGGTCACCATTTGACCTTGCCCGGAGCTCAAATTGCTAAGTTGACCTAACCTGTTCATCGTGAATGATTCGAAGCGCCTTGCCGAGACGACGGAAACGATGACGTCAAAATTATTCCCTTACCCTTATTAGTAAAAAGTCATTTGTTTGTACAAACACTTTTGTCAAAACGTAGCCTTTTTACCTTCGATAACCTCTGGAGCAAAAACTATTAACCTGACCTAAAAGTTGAGGACACGGTGGCGATTGAATTTTTACAAGAGTTTCCCTTTTTCCCCTTCGTTCCTAGCTAGCATAGTTCCCGAGATGTATGGGCATGACATTGGGTTTCTGGAGCAAAGTCCTGAAACTGGCAAATCTGACCTCTGGTGACCTCCATATTGATCTGATAAAAAATGATCTTTTAAGTTTCTGAATGCTTTTTAACGAGCTCTCGAACGTTGTTTTTCGTGTGTTTTTATACGTCCCATAGGAACCGAGTTCGGGGGGGGGGGCGTCGAAACTCCCCCTCGCCACGGCGAAGGTGGCGCAGAGCACCGACACGGCGTGGGTTAATCAGAAACCTGTTCTGTGCTGTTGAAATAATTATCTGTAGAACAGGAATTAATTGGGCTGCTATGTTGGGCCTCTCAAGTCTAATTTCTCGAAAATGTGAGCAAAACTAGCCCAATTCGGCTGTATTTACTTAACAGCTTTGCATCATTAAAAGCAAACTTTTGCAGCAATTATTTGGACCATGAAGCGAACAGTTATTTGCTGCACCTTACAGCCGTTGAATGTAGTCAACAGACTCGCCATTGCGTCTTATCCCGTTATTTGTCTACATGACGCCATCCGTTTGAAGTCGCAAGTCCGACTCTCGGTAGTACAATTGCCAGGACTTTGCCACCGGGGGGAGGGGGGGACTGGTGCTCAGGATCGCTCCGCCCAAAGTCCGGCCACCTGATTCACAGAATTTCAACATAAGCTCTATGAGGCTATCCCCAAACCCCTGGCTGTTCCATACCCCAGGATGCCCCATTCCTCCTTTCCACTCAAAACTGTGTGGTGACGCCACTGAAAGTTGGTTCCCTGCTTCAACTACTGCCCCACGGGGACCGGACCAGACTTGTGTTGCCCAACCTCTGCTCGCGCAGCACGTGCGTCGCCCACCCGTGCGTCACTCTCCTCCGCCGGAAATGTCGGCAACGTGCGCGGTTCGGCAGCGAACCTGTCCACCGGCCGGTCCGCGGAGCCGTCGGCACGCGGCGTGTGGCTGCGGCGTGTTTGACCTCCGGACCGGACCGGACCGGACGTGGTCTCGACGCGGTCTGACGGGTCACAGGACCCGACCCGACCTCGCTGAAGCCGACCCGACCTCACTAGAGCCGACCCGGTCTGAATGAGGCCGCTGCTGCCTAGATGCAGGAATGCCATGTCGGTGGACGGCTGATGCTGCCGATTTGGGAGAGAGGAGAGATTTGGCAACCCTTCTTTGATGTGTCGTCTGAATGCTGGCTTCGGGAATTCGTTCCTAATTAGTTTCTCTTTTTTTTTGTCTCACATGCAAGTGACTCCATAAATTATGCGGAAAATGAATACGATATTTAATTTTGAACAATAACCAACTTTGCCCACAGTTGATAAATTATAAATTTGTTATGGGTCGAGCAAAGTCGCATTTTTTGTGATGCGTAACGGAAAGGTATTAAATTAAATTCCTACGACGAATCACTCAAGAGTGAATGATTCTAGTGCTCAGGGACGTAGCCAAGGGGGGGCCAAGGCCCCCCCCGAGCGAAATAAATTCACACCAGATAGAATGAGATTTCTGACAACCCGACCCTACCTATGGCGCCCCCCCCCCCGGGTCAGCAACATAGCGTGAGGAGACAACATGTTGCGAGGTTTCACACTAGATAAAATGAGATTCTAGGAGCAAAATGTGATTTTTTTCCGACGTGGCCCCTCCCTGAGCAAAATCCTGGCTACGTGCCTGCCAGTGCTTACATGTCAAGACGTACAGGCGCCCGCAGTTGCTATGGTACACACTAAGGTCCGGCCTGATTTCTCCTCTAACGTATGTTTGACGGCGAATTAAAAAAGGACCATATGTGCATTCAAACCGCATTACTGAGAGCTTTAAATTTATATATTGAGGCACTGGCTCATATTATCCATTGCCTGCTTTTAAGCAAAAAAACGTTGTTTTCACCGCAAAGCGCTAAAAACGGATTTTGGCTTCAAATCAGCCAATGGATAAGGTGAGCCAATGCGTCAATATATCAATTTGGAGCTCTCAGTAATGCGGTCTGAATGCACACATGGTCCTTTCTTAACCCGCGCCCCACTGGGCCTCTGCATTTCCTTCGCCCGACGGGGGGGGGTGTTTGAACACCCCCCCCCCTCTTACTCAGCTCCCATGGCACGTAGACCAAAACAAAAAACACTGTTCGAACCGTTATCAAAAATCATTTCGAAACTATTTCTGATTTTTTTCGCTCATGTCAAAACTCAGGTCACCAGAGGTCATCGAAGGTCAAATTTTCCAGTTTTAGGAGAGCATCGCCTACCAGACAACCCTCCAAAATATGTCGGAACTAATGCTTCTTAAGGAAAAAAAAAACCAAAAAACGGTTTCCAAAAAAGGGACATCCGGCCTAAAGCCCAATTTGGAAAAAATTTTTTGCACTCATCGCACCAAGGCCCTCCAAATTGACCTCAGGTCAAATAGTTTAGGCACTAAGAGGTCATTAAATCAAAAGCTGATTTTGGCAAACATGAATGTTCTTTCCGCGAATAACTTCTAACCTAACAAGGAGAACAGCCAATACACTTGTTTAACGCATCGTGTTTTGTCTCGGTCAAGGCGCCTTAGAAAATATGTACATATTTTAGTCATGTGTAGGTTAACAAAAAGCTGACTCAGGTCAAGGTCAACGTGGCGTGACCAGCAGGTCATGTTGCATATCAGTAGATGTGTCTTGACGAGATAAACACACTGGTGTGTGTCGCAGTTATATATCTTCATTATGGCCAGAGTTATGGAAGAAAAGGTGTTGGTGACCTCGGATGATCTCAGATGACCCCGTAATGGTTCCCTGAGCGAAAACCTGCACTTGGATCATACATAATATCATATTATAACATCACCCAGAAGGAAATGGACTGATATCGTCGACAAAGAAAGCATTTGATTATTTCTCCATTGACTTATAATGGGGATCGCTAATTGACCGACCAAAAGGTCGACGGAATCCAAAAAATCCGAGATACCTACTTTTGTAGATACTAATGACTTAATGTAATCCTAAACAGTTTAATATCGATCCCTTAGAAACTGTAGTCATGGCACAGACCGCAAACGTTTTTTGTATGTAGGGTCAACTTGAACACGTGACCTGGTGCCGCTGACTTGACCTGAACAAGAAACTGAATTTTCGAAAATGTCCGGAAGACTCAGTGAATAGTTATGCCCAAATTTGGCGCGGCTACGCGCCGCCGTTTTATTTTCGTTATCTTGTGAAAAAGACATGACGGGGGGGGTCTCAAACACCCCCGCAGTGGGGCGGGTTAAAGGGACTGTCCCACGCCTTAACATTATATTTGAGTTGAGATAGCCATTTTCCGTGTTGGGCATTGAAAACAATTATGTATGGTATAAGTGTTAATAACAACCACCGAGGTCGAATCAGCAAAGAAATTTGAGTTGGTTTTTGAGCCCATCTCCAACAAGAACCCTATAGTGTATTAGCATTTAGGGTTCTTAATTCGATGTCGTCCATCTCTCTTTACCCAATGTTTTGGAAAGTCGACTTGTTGTACATTTGGGCTGTTATAAGCCATACACTAAGTATCATCATAGCAGCGTGAAGGTTTTCTCTAATTTCCCCAAAAAAATCCTTTATATGACGTCATCAGCCCAAAATATTAAAACGTATTTTTTATTAATTAAGCACTGTTAGTGAGAAACAAATGTCATAATCGTGCCGGCAACAATTACTTAATATTTAGCACCACATGCGGCGTACATTTGAGAACTTTTGAAAAGGTGGGACAGCCCCTTTAATTCGCCATCAAACATACGCTAGAGGAGAAACTAAGCCGGACCTTAGTGTTTACCATAGCAACTGCGAGAGGGTGTACCTTTAACTTTGAAGGTTTCTGCTTTCCTGTTTACAGCATGTTCATTGTTGCGAATTTGTACATGAAGGTATTACAATTATCGAAGGATAGTTGATAGTTCTCAGTACAGATAATACGCCCAGAATAAACATGCGGTGGCATGCGATAGATAGTACATTTTCTGCTCGCATTAACTGAGCGGCGCTGATGTCGGCTTGATGGAGCCACGGATTATTTTATACACTGGCGGATCCAGAAAGTGTGATTTTGACAGTTTGGGGGGCCAAATCCCAAAAATTATCGCATAGAATTGTCTGAAAACTGCATCGGAATTTGCGTTGCTTATGTATTCAATACTGATTTAAAACAACTTTGCTCTAGTAAAAGTTGCTTAGTTTTACGACAAACACAGGAAATGTGTCAAATTTGCGCCGATTTTTGGTGGTTTGGGGGGGGGCATGGCCCTTTGCCCCCTGGACTCCACCTTGATTGTATAAGACGGATGGGATTCACGCGAATTTGGGACTGATATTGCCAACCCTGGCGGCGGGATTGACACGAACTAATAAGGACATAGGGATGGCGGCAGCATCGCTGTACAACGTACGTATTTTTTCGTGTTTTCTCGTGATTTACGCAACATATCCGCTTGTTTTTGAGACGCACTGAAAGTATGTGATCTGTTTTCATGCAACCCTGTAGTATCATGTAATCCATTGGAGAAATCAAATATGCGTCTGTTTTTGTTTTTTTTTTTGTAAGGAGGTAAAATGCAGCTGAAGTGGTGAACTGCGGCCTGCGGGTTTTTGCTTGCTTGTGTACAGTAGTGAAGTTTTCGAAATTTGAAGAGTTAAGTTGAATTTTGCGGACGATATAATCTCATGTTATTTGATAACGATTGCATGACTATCAAACAGTCAAACCTGTGCCTAGTTCAGTTAACTACTGATTTGTTTGTACTGATCTTAATGGTTACTTGAATGGTTCAAAGATTTGAAATCAGCGTCAAAAACTGTCCCAAAAACGGCCAGAAAGCCAAAAGGGCATCTGAGGCATCGAGGTCAGTGACTCGGTTGTGAGCCGCGCCAAAGTGTCAGAAAGAGGTCACACTCCTCATGCAGAAGACACACTTGTCACCTGCCACCTGAAACACCTTTGCATACCTGCTCCTCGAACGTCAAACACCTCGGAGAGAGTCCACGTGTAACCNCTAAGGAGCGCTTCCCATGTCAATTGGCTATTGCCACTTTTGCCTATTGTAAAAGTGGCGGAGCAGACCCCCCTGGGCAGATCGTTGCATAGTGGCTATGGTATTTGCGCTTGCGCTTGCGCTTTTACAGCTCGATCAGGGCCAAGGTCACGGATTATTGTATAACGGATGGGATTCACGGCGAATTTTGGGGACTATTGCCAACCCTGGCGGCGGATGACGGAACTAAAAGGTCAGAGGATTGCGGCGCATCCGCTGTACAGCCGTACGTATTTTTCGTGTTTCTCTTCGTGATTTACGCAAATATCCGCTTGTTTGAGACACTGAAAGTATGTGATCCGTTTTCATGCAACCCTGTAGTATCATGTAATTCTTGGAGAAATCAAATATGCGTCTGCTTTTTTTGTAAGTAGTTAAAATGTGCAGGCTGAAGTGGTGAACTGCCCTGCGGGATTTCGCTTGTGTACAGTAGTGAAGTTTTCTCAATTTGAAGAGTTAAGTTAAATTTTTGCGGACGATATAATCTCATGTGATGTGATAACGATTGCATGACTATCAAACAGTCAAACCTGTGCCTAGTTCAGTTACTGTAAACTGAGTTGCGTTACTACTCACGGGACGCCAGTTTCGGCCTGACATGACCTTGAGAAACAGGTCATAGGTCACGGGTCATGAAGTTAGAAGTTAAGTTTTCAGAGTAATGTGTCAAATTGTTCAAAAGTTAAAGGGTTACTGAAAGTTTCATTGCGATGCGGTCAAAAACTACGGGAGTTTATTTGGGGAAAAACGCGAGGGAAGTGGCATCCACCCCCGCTACCCGGGCGAGGCTCGAGCCGACTGTTGGTACATGGGAGTCCGCCGGAAGGTGGTGACTAGATACAAAGTTGTCTTCAATCGATGTGTAGCACCTCACATGGTGTTTTCTTTCCTGCAAACCACGGCAAAATGCGTAAGTGGTCCTTTTTCCGATCGCGCTAAGCCTTAAGTGGACGGGCGCTCAGCGCGATCTCCTATGAAAAATCATTTCCCCCGATCATCCGCTAGAGGCGCTAGCATCGATCAGTGGTCGCGAACATCCAAGTGCCGACACGGAGTTTCCAATCCGTATACAATAATCCGTGCCAAGCCAATGGTGTTGATGTTTTTGTTATCTCTGTTGGTGAAACACAGAGGGCCTTCACCTTGGGTGTACCCAGGATAACTAGAAGGTGTACCGTGTGGTATATACGGCCTTGGTACCGTGTCTTAGTGTGTTTTTAGTATTTTTACAGTTCAAGATTGAGTGATCTTATTGCCTTGTCAGTTTGTCAAAATGTCCTCATCAGACACGGATACAGAACTCCTCCTTTTCACCCGGGAGCACCAAAGTGGTATTTTGGAAGTTGTAAAACATGAAGTAGGCCATGGCTGTGGCAATATATCAATAGATTTAGAAAGTTTTACTGCTTCTCTTGTTACTACTGATGGGACAGCTTCAGATGAACTTAACCGAGGGCATGGTATATACTACATATTTTTGCTTTTTTTCTTCTTTTGTATAGTGTGTGTAGTGGTGTTGCCTTGTGTATCTTAATTTAGAGATTCCCTGTAATATTTGTTTATTGTTGCTCTGTGGTATTATTCTTATTCTTGTTGTATTGTTGTTATATTCTGTTCCCTTATATTTCTCTGTCTTATATATGTTTATGTATTTTCTACGTGGTTTCTTCGTAGGTGTTCTTCGTCTCACTTCTCTCTCTCTATGTTCAGGGTTCCAGGTTTTGATTGTTTTGTGCCGCGGCTAATACCAGGGTGTACCATCACAATTGTTTAGGACTCCGGCGACTACCGCACCGCATACGCGCGGGCGGCCGTCCCACACTGTGGCGGTGGCGCCACCAGTGCTGGGGGCAAAACATTGCGAGCGCCTTAGGAGCTAGTGTTAATAAATGGTAAAACGTTAAATGGGCGCTGACTCGAGCTGCGCGGTAATAAAACATGGTGCAAAGTAGTATCATATTATTCGCTGGAGATTCTAGATTGATCCCAAACAAAAAATTAAAAGGAAATAAGGCCTGTTAAAATTTGCCATTTATACATTAGTCCCTTTAACAAAAGTTGGGAGACTGAATGGTGGAATGAGGGGAAATGCAACATTGTTTCCTTTTTATTCATCTTAAGTCTGGAAACAAAACATATGAACTCAATGATGCTCCAAACATCTTTGTTTCTAAACAAAAATACGTCGGGAACTTGTTTAATACCATTTTGATGAAAAAACCGGGTTGGGTTAAAAAAAAAACAGGCAGTGGGTTTTGGGTAGTGCCAACCCTGCTTCTGCTTCTATCCATGTTGCAGGCAGTGATGCAGGCTCAAGAGACTTGTTGAAGAGAAGTGATAGGGGTCCACTCAAACATGCGGCTAACTCTCACAGGATCCGTGTGTGTATTTCGTCTGAGCCAGGCGATTTATCACAGTTGAGATCCTCAAGCCCTTGTCCTAGGATTACTTCAGAGCCAGGGTGCCGAGTGGAAAATTCAGACTGAAAATCAGCAACAAGAGTGGAAAGTTATACCTTAAAAAGAACCCTTTTCAAGACTTTATGCGACTTGTTATCAAATAACACTTATCAATTTTCTGACTTTTCGCATATTAAAGAAAGAGTTAAAAATAATATCAAAAGTGAAAAGGAGTGGAAAATAACCATTCAAATTGGGCAAAAGGAGTGGAACATTATCCCTTGTAGAGTGTCGCTTTACATCTAAAATTCCCAATCCTAGGACACTGCCTCAAGCTTCTTGCTAACAGCTTCTCTGGTGTTCTGCAAGCAGTGTCATGCTTTAGAGGCAGGGGTGCCGTGTGGAAAATTTCAGACTGAACATGGCATGCAAAAAGAGTGGAAAATTATGCCTTAAAAAGAGCCTTTTTTCAGGGAGAATTTACACGTCTTTCTATCAAAACAAAACTTGGTCCATTTTTGACTTTTCATGTCATTAAAATAAAGAAGTGAAAATAATATATAAAAGTGAAAGAGTGGAAAATAACCATTAAAATTGGGCAAAAGGAGTTGAATACTAGTCCTTGTAGAGTGTCGCTCTACACCCAAAATACCCAATCCTAGGACACTGTGACTGCAAGTTACTAATCTTGCAAGGTGACTGAAGTTCCCCTAGATTTGATGACAGTTTCTGTTCATGGGTAAACACTGAGCAAACAAAAAACTTGTTTAACATGTTAGCTTTATCTAAGCTTGATTTGGCCCTCGCACCATGATCACCCTGTAAATCTTGAAATTTGAATGCGATCCTTAACCCACTATTGGCTTGGGGGACGAAAAACGCCCCCTCTCCCTCCCTCAGGGATTTTCATGATAGCTCAAAAACGAACGGCGCTATCAACGCGAAACTTCTGGTACCTTCTCCTACATCAAATTGACATCTTCATATTTTTATCGTCAACATTTTTTCGAGTTATATTAAATTTAGTGACTGCTACACACAACTTTGACGCAAATATCAGCTTAACTCTTGACAGAATGTGCAAAGGCCATTTCTAAAGCAAAATGCAGCAGAAAAACGTCAAAAGATATCAAATGACGAGGGGTAAAAAATAGTTCGGAAAAAATAAAAATAAAAATCGCAAATATATCTCGGATTTTTGAAAAATTTGCATTTTGATCCCCAAAATTAAAAAAGAAAATGCCCCCAAAATCAACATTTAATATATATATATTTATATATATAAATATATATATATATATGTATATATATATATATATATATATATATATATATATATATATATATAAAACGGAAGATATGTAAGAAAGTCACATATTTAGAATACCCGCAAACAAAATTTCAAAGCAATATCTGTATTTTGTAATCACTGATTGCTCCTGAAGTATGAGATATCATGTCATTTTTTGAAAGTACGTTTTTTTGTTTTGTTTTTTTACCAGATACCAAAAAATAATGGCACCACTGTGTTTCTGAGACAAAACTGGTTATGAAATATGCATTTTGTATTGATATTTATCCATTTCAAATTTTGACCTTACCTTGACCTTATAACGGGTCAGGTTTGCAAATGACTGCTACAATCGAATTGTATGTGTAAGATAATCCATAAAACATGTGTCGCATGACCTCTTTCCAATGGTGACCTGATTTGACCTGATCTTGACCTTGACCTTTGCTTACATGATGATGATTTGGGTTTTAGGGCGCCTCAACTGTAAAGTTATGTGGACCTTTGCTTACACTTTTACTCTTACGGGAGATGCATCATACAATTGAGAGCACCTTGTGTGATAATAGTCTTAATACAAGGCTTTGGATGGAAAGTATGGCCTAAAAACTCGAATATCTTACATTTGACCTTAAAAGGAAATAGTTCACCTTCAACATGGGTTTTGAACTGAGATAGCGGTTTTGTAGCCCATGTTGAAAAACCCCTTTACTGCAAGTTTTCTGGGCCGAAAGGGCTCTCCAGCCGAACGTATTTAACTTTTTGTCGAAGGATTGTGGGCCTCTTACACCTGAGCAGGGGCAATTGTGGGCCTCACACGCCTGGGCAGAGGCTATACAGTAATCTTACGCGACTATACATTCGAATCTGATTGGCTGAGTTCCACGTTTTTGACGTTGCGGAGAGAGCATATAGTTTTGACGAAATTAATAATTTACGTCCTTCCGTCCTGAATCGGCGCGATGTATGGCTATTTTTGACATTATGCAAATAAGTTGTATTTGAAAATATAATCAGATTGTTTTTTAAAAACAATCCAAGGTGAACTATTTCCTTTAACCTTCACCTAAGAAGAAATTACTGCCTAAAGGCACTCGGGTTTTCTTTCATACTTGCAGCTAGCTTTGCTTCAAACTACTGTCTCAAGTTTCGGGTCATGTCAGACATGTTCCTCATATTTTTTTAGTTTTCTGAAACCTTTCTAAGTCGTCTGAGCTTCTGGTTAGCTTGCGTGTTCCATGCTGCTTGTCCTTTTCTTTCTTTAGCTTCTTCACTGCGCTGTGGCAATATGGATGTTTCTGTTTCTGCTTACATACAGTAAAGGGTCTTGAGTGCATTTAAGCAATTGAAGAAAGGCCCTCACAGATTTCCAGGCACGATCAACATTCTCGGTTTCAGTGATTTGGCAAATTTCAGATGTTTCACACTCTTGCTGCATTGTGCTATAATTGCCTTGGTTGAAGTTCCTTCTCTTGGTCTTTGTGCGCCCTTCAGCATTATGCATACAAACCTTAAAGCTAATGCACTGGTGATGACTTTCCCACAAGAGGGCTTTTTGCCCTAAACAGTCTAACTTATGCTGATCAGATGAGCAAACTAAGTGTATGAGGCTTGGCTGACATCCTGTTTTGAAATGAGTAGGAGATGATGAGTAGGAGTTGGAGTATGTTGACACAAGAAGAGACAATTTATACAGTTGAGGAACCTGTGTGAGAAATGATCTTGGTGAGCATTTGATGATTACATGTCTCCCGGTTTATTTCTCCATAGTTGAAATCCCCTACAATTAACATCTGTCTTGCTGTTCTACTTGCTGCCTCCTCAAATATTGAGCATAGAACTTCAGCTGAGTTTCGTCTATCTAAGCTGGGACTTCTGTATATGGCTCCAATGAGCTGTCTGTCAGAGGCTTGTAGGGCTTGGCTTTGCAGGCTGGCAGGCTTTTTCAATCCATATCCCCTCCACAGTTTTCATATCAATATTCACCAAAGATGATTTCGCACTTGCATTCGCATACGCAATGACATCCCTTTTACCAGATGACCCTATGTTGACTATTGTTGGGTCAAATTTCAAATACATTTGGAATTCTTGCCAATGCTGAAACTGGCAACCGAAAGAGGTTTGCGCTGAGCTTTGGGAATGCCTTAAACCAATACCACAATATCTGGACACTCAACTAACATTTTGCTGCAATGCCCATGCAATGCCCATTTTGCTGCAATGCCCATTTGTTTGTTTTTGCATTTGCAAGGTCACGGCGATGACCCGAGGTCACCCCAGTTTCAGAACGGCTGATAAAATCGTACGCGCTGAATCGATTGCTGCTTACCGGGAGCAAATCAGTCTGCCGTTGCTGAGATTCCATTTTTCTGCACAAACTGCGGTTTAGTAGTGTTGTCCAGTTTAAAGGCGGATCGTATGCCCAGGCACGGCGAGTGTGGCGCCGGTACGGCGCCCAGGCATTGTGTAAGCCTAGATTATGTCACCAAGCAGGTTATTATTGCTCGAACTTTGTTTGACTTTCGACTCCCTGAGCTCAACACCCTGAACATGCTAATAGAACCCTGTATTTATTTTCTCAGGCTGGATCAGCGGCAGCAACTGCATCGGACAGCCAGGCCCAGCCTGCAGTGGTCTGCCCCAAGCCTTCTCCTTCATCTCCCCCCGGCTCTGGTCCGGCTGTCGTCAGCCAGGCCCAGCCTGCAGTGGTCTGCCCCCAGCCGTCTCCTTCATCTACCCCCGGCGCTGTGCCGGCTGTGGAGCGATGGCCCGGTCAGCACGCCTTCTGCACGACGGTGTGCCAGCGGGGCGGCGCGCCGTCCGGCCGCCTGCCTCCCTACGCCTACAACGTCACCACTGGGAAGCTGTACACGGACCTGCTGGCAGCCGTGCCCTTCCGCTTCGCCTACGTGTCCGTGCAGGAGCCGAGAGAGCTGCAGATCCGCGCCATGCCTGTGTACTGTGAGTCACATCACGTGCATACGCCCGTGCGGCGCTGCGCGGTGCACCGAGACGCCTTGCACCCGTCCAACATGAAGGTGCAGCACGTGCGTCATGTGCTGCGTGCTCAGCACCCGCACGCTAGGTGAGGAGCTGTCGGAGCGCGGCACCAACCCGGTGAATGTGTGTGGTCTCATGTGGATTGGCAGTTGTGGATACATTGTTCATCTTGTTTCTAGTGGTGGAGTGGTTCCTCGCCTGTTGGAAAAGCTTTTAGCAGGAAAACTATGATTTCAGTTGTCTCATTGATTTTGTTCATGATTTGTCAGATTTGTTTTTGGTTTAACCTTGGACTCCACACTGGGCACCTACTTTCCGCCGTACCGCCATTCATGTCTTCCGTCTGAATTCGGTCACCGATGTCTTTGTTCAATTTTCAATCAACTCTGCATGGCCGCCTGACTGCAGTCAACCACGAAGACAGCCTCGTGGGCGCAAATTGACCTTTATTGTCCGCGCACCCAAAAAAACAAAACAAGAAGACAGCCTTGCCGTGTGACTGTTCTTCTGGCCTCCGCCCGAGCCCCGTGCTCCCGACCGTGACTGACCTCCCCCCGTGCTCCGGACAGGTACGAGGAGGAGGGTGAGCGATGCAGCGTCACCGTGCCCCTCGAGCCGCTCGAGCCGGCCACCGCCGACTACGCCGTCCTCTTCGAGTTCGCGTGTATGAACACGTGTGTGGGCGGCATGAACCGCCGCCGCGTCATGGTCGTCTTCTCGCTGGAAGAGCGCAGGTCAGTAAGTGGCACCTGTAGGCTTGTTGTGGTGGTAGAGTTTTGTTTCACACAAATGCTGTTGGGACATATTTATCACGTTACCGCTAATACAACGGTGTGTTCTTGTTTTTACTGGATGTCATGCTATAAGACGTCCTCATTTTCCTCCAAAACAAGCCCAGTAAGCTAATTGCGATGGATTGCAAGGAGTTAGCATGCCAGAAATATATTATGCAAAATGAGAGTTAACTATCTGTTCTAGTTAACTATGAGTTAACTATATGGGCGCAAAGTGACCTTTGTTGTCGACGCGCCCAAAAGCCCCAATAAACAAACTATCTGTTCATTTTTATAACTTGTCAATAATATTATGTTTGCCTAAACTGCAGTTGAGGATGACGTCTTTTCCGACTTGAATGATTGTTCATCCCGCACCGAATCGTGTCGTGTCTTCCAGTGGGTTGCCAGTGACGGTGCCTCAGTTGGGCGCCACATAACCTCAGTAGTTACGGCGCCCTAAAGCCCAAATCAACAACCTCAGTGTGTCTGTCCACTGTCGACATAGCTGTCCTCCGTGTTCGCTCCTGTGTGGCCGTTTATATCTAGGTCTGCTCCTGTGCGACCTTATGTGACGGGTGACCGTGGGCGACCGTGTATGATGATAGTGTTCGTGTGCATCCCTATTCCTTGCATGACCTTGTCTGTCTCTGTCTGATCCTGTGTGACCCGTGTATGCCCCTGTGTGACCCGAGTATGCCCCTGTATGACCCGTGACCCCTGTATGCCCTGTATGACCCGTGTATACCCCTGTGTGACCCGTGTATACCCCTGTGTGACCCTGTGTATGTCCCCCGTGTGACCCGTGTATGCCCCTATGTGACCCGTGTATACCCCTGTGTGACCCCTGTATGCCCCTGTGTGACCCGTGTATGTTGTCGCCGCCAGCTCCGGTCGCACGCTCGGCAGGCAGGCTCTGGAGGTGAAAGTGTGCAAGTGCCCGCACCGGGACAGCCGTAACGATGACAAGCGTCGCTCTGACGGCAGCACCAAGCAGCAGTGTAAGAGGCCGCGACAGGCCACGCCGCCACCGCCACCGGCTCCAGCTTCGGAGACCGCCGGCGTTTGCCGGCTGACAGTCACGGTGAGTGGCTTATGGGCGAGGTACGGCGCCAGATAACCTGGGCGGTTGCGGCGCCATCGAGTCCAAATCGTCATCATGGTAGTCATGGTCCTTCAGAGGGTTCACTGCGTGTGCGTTATATGCGTCGTGTGGGCTTTTGGTCGACGCGTTTTGTGTCTCGTTACGGTGATTGGCTTGGGAGGACACAAGGTGAAATATTTGTCCCCTATGTCGATGGTATCCCCCTCCGACTAGAATGACGGATACAACTGCGTTTTACTTTCCCATATGTCCCCAATGCTTGTCCTACGATGCGCATGCCTGCTGAAATTATCCGATGGTTGTCGCAGACCGTCATCTGACCTGACCAGGCCTGATCTGACCTCACCTGTCCTGGCCTGCTCTGACCTGACCTGATCGGACCTGATCAGGCCTGATCTGTCCTGACAAAGCCTGTCTTGTCCTGGCCTGGCCTGACTGACCTGGTCTGACCTGACCTGACTTGACCATGATCTGACTTGGCTGCTGTTCAGGCGGTACGACGAGGCGCATGCACAGCGCGCTGATTGAGACTGAAGCCGGACACGCTTCGACGCCTACGGACGCTCGGTGGACGCCCCACAGCGGACCGCCGGCGACAGGCAGCATTTGAAGGACTCCCGACAGTCACCTGACCTGTCACAGCCCTCACCTGAACCTGTCACAGCCGTCACCTGAACCTGTTCACAGCCGTCACCTGACCTGTCCCAGCTCGTCACGTGACCTTGTCCACAGCCGTTCACCTGACCTGTCACAGCCGTCACCTGAACCTGTACACAGCCGTCACACGCTGACCTGTCACAGCCGTCACCTGACCTGTCACAGCCGTCACCTGACCTGTCCACAGCCGTCACGCTGACCTGCACAACGCGTCGACGTGACCTGTCACAAGCCGGTCACCTGACCTGTCCACAGCGTCACGTGACCTGTCACAGCCGTCACCTGACCTGTCACAGCCGTTCACCCTGAACCTGTTCACAGCCGTCACCTGACCTGTCACAGGCATCACCTGACCCATGTCAACAGCCGCTCACCTGACTGCTCACAGCCGTCACCCTGACCGTGTCACAGCCGTCACCTGACCTGCTCACCAGCCGTCAACCTGACCTGCTCCACAGCCGCACGACTGACCTGTCACCAGCCGTCAACCTGACCTGTCACAGCCGTCACCTGACCTGTCACAGCCCGTCACCTGACCTGTTCACAGCCGTCACCTGACCTTGTTTCACAGCCGTCACCTGACCTGTCACAGCCGTCCACCTGACCTGTCACAGCCGTCACCTGACCTGTCACAGCCGTTCACCTGACCTGTCACAGCCGTCACCTGACCTGTCACAGCCGTCACCTGACCTGTCACAGCCGTCACCCGACCTGTCACAGCCGTCACCTGACCAGTGACGGCTGCCACCTACAGCGCACTGCCATGACGCTGTGTACACCGCCCCGTGACCGCCAGGGACCGCCCTGATCTCCACACGGACAGGAAGGAAAAGGAAGGCGAGCACGATAGGGACGCGAAGAGTCTGTCCTGTTCGATTGCTTGCGTAGTTTACTGCTTTGGCTTTGTTATAGCTGCTGTTTGATGCGAACGGTTACTCGGAGGCAACCGAGACTTAGATGACACGTTTTGTGGTAATGACAACGAGAATGCTCAATGATTTCCAGAGATAAGACAGCGTATTGTTTGTTTGATAGCGTATTCGACGCCGTGTATGTGCCATTCCGAGGAGCGGGCAGTAAGTTGCCATGGGCAATATCCAGAATGTGTCTTTCGAAAGCTGTGGAAACTACTTGTTGGCGTGGCCAATTTCCGAGAACGGCCGGTTGCTTACCGAGCTTCGAGGCGTTATCGGCCCTTTCGCCTAGTTAGCAGTTCTGTGAGGGATTGTGTTCTGGTCATGCAGCGTTTAGCAGAGGGCGGGGGGGTTCTGATCACACAGGTTAAGAGATTTGGAGAGCGTGGATTCGCCTTGGTAGGTGTTCGAGGGACGTGCTTATTCCAATCAGACTTTGTCTTGGCTCAATTTGCTGAGACCGCTCAACTTGTCGCGGGGTGAGCATAAGTGTACAAAATGGGTGCGTACTCCGTATCCAGTCAGGATGGCTTCCAGGCCAAGCGAACATAGCATGGGTGACTTTTTCGTCACGCCATGAGTGCATCACTGCCTGCTTTGTAAGTAGCAACCGTTGCTATGCTTTATTTGTAGCTCAGACGTGATGCTGACGTAATGTGCTTGATAGGCAACGCAATTATCTCGAGAAGTTAATTTTCGCTGGCATCATGCCCGACTTAGCGGTGTGCTCTAGTTTGTATGTTGACAAGACGATGTTGATGCTTCAGAAGTTCAGAGGAAATATACATGTGTTAAATCAGTTGCATGTGTTACCGTGCGGCTTCGTGATAACCGGTGCCGTGGGACAAAACCATCCGTGAATCTAGAACGTGCCGGCACACCGTGCTGAAGGCAATACCATAAAGGATGATATATTCACGTTGGAGAGCACGAACGTATGCACACGTAAATTGTTTCTTCGGAGATCACGAACGTATGCACACGTAAATTGTTTCTTCTGTCAGACTGGAAGTTACGAGAGAAGCAAAATAAGAACGAAATTGAAATTGCAATGGTCCAGACAATTGTAGGTTCGCGAGTTCAGAAAGGTCATGGCGTCGGAGCGGGGGGCGACGCGTTCCCCCCAGTTAAAAATCGGAGGCGGGGACGTCCCCAAGAAACGTTTTGACTGTATTTTTTTCGGAATTTTCCCCCAACAGCCTGAAGGGACACATGTCTTTTGCCCCCCAAACGTCAAAATTTATCGTAAAATTGCCTTGTGCAGCAGTCAAAATCAGCTATCTACATCTGCAAATTTAAAAATTTCGCGGCATGACGCAAGTTTTGTTATTGCTATAAATTTGAACAAAAAAAAAAATTCATTAAGGTGTATGGCACGCCGATTTCTTGGCAGTAATTGCTTGCCCCAGGGCTCGTTCCTTTCTAAAAACTTTAAGCGGGAACAGTTAGCTAGTTCTCCTGCCCAGCTCCGAAAAAGGCAACGCGAACGCAAAGACGCAAACATCGGCACCCGGAACCTGCTTCAGTGGTGCCCAGCTTGCTGGACCGTAGATCTAATTAATAAAGGGAACCAGGCCAGGACCATCTCCCAAGCTCCTGAGTCCTCCAGATACACAGGGACCATTTATGCGCGTAAAAGTCGTAAGCTGCCTCTCACTGCGTTCAAATTATTTACACTGTGTTACCAGCACTGGCGGATGCAGGG
>VOPJ01014038.1:0-44337 GCA_014673585.1 Semibalanus balanoides
CCACAGAGGAGTACCCCAGTCGGAACGGTCACGTGGTGACGGCGGCCGGCGGCGGCGGCTGGAGCTGCTCGCCACAGCAGCAGCAGCCGCCGGCCTCACCACCCGAGCCGCGACCCAACGCCATCACCACCGTAGCCTGGGTCAGCAGCGAGCCCGAACCGGACCCGGAGCCGGAGCCTGACCCGGAGCCGGAGCCGGAGCCGGAGCCGGCCGGCGAGCCGCCGCTCTGGGAGGAGCTGCACAGCGTCGACTCGGCCAGCGGTGAGCATCGGCAGCACAGCGGCAGCACCGACAACTGCGCCTCGAGCGGCGACTCGCTGCAGGCCCAGGTCAGCTCGCCGACCGGCGACCGCCGCCTCAGCGACTCGATCGACGGCCACAAGGTGCGCTTCGATGTGTCCGACGAGGACTGGCAGCCGGGCGACGGCGGCGGCGACCGCGTCGTCTCGCTGGAGGAGCTCGGACGCCGGCTGCCGCTGGCCGACGACACCTCGGACGCCGACGCCGACACGGACCGCTCCGCCGCCACCACGACGCCCGTCGAGAACGACGGCTGCGAGGTGCGCGACGGCGACGACGGCGTCGAGCCAGTCGACTCGTTCATCACCATCAAGTGCAAGAACTCGATGTGCCTGCGCACGACGAACCTGACCGAGGCGAAGACCGTGTTCAAGATGTGCCACAACTGCGAGACGTTCTACTGCTCGCGCGAATGCCGGCGCGCGCACTGGGAGCGGCACCGGCGCGTCTGCGCCGCCATCCGGGCGCAGGCCATGTCGAAGCAGATCATCCTCAAGATCAAGGAGGACGAGAACCTGCTGCTGGAGTTCTCGCGGACGGCGCGGCAGGGCTACCTGACGCACGGCCGCGGCCTGCTCAAGGTGTTCTTCCCGAGCCCCGAGTCGGCCGACGACTTCATGTCGCGGGAGAACGGCACGGCGTCCGAGGCGCTCTACATCAAGTGGCAGGACCTGCTGCCGCGCGAGATGGGCCACCTCGTCTACCGCGACATCATCGACCTCTGCAAGGCGTACAACCCGGAGACGCGGCTGGTGCTCTACATCGTCATCTGCGTGTTCAACGAGCTGCCGCTCAGCGGTGTCGCCAAGTGGGAGCGCCAGATCATCCCGCGCTGCGCCAAGCTCAAGCTCAGCCCCCTGCTCAACGGCCGCTCACCACAGCGCAAGCCCTCACCCAAGATCACGCGCGAGCTGGATGAGCTCGAGACGTTGATCCTGATCTCGCTGCCTCACTCGCTGCCGCACCTGGCGGCCGAGCGGGCGCGCGAGGTCAACTTCCTCAACATCGTGCGACACCTGCGCAGTCGCGGCGTCAGCCTGAGGCAGTGGTACGTACCCCCAGTTACAAAACCGACTTGCGACCTAAGATACTAACAGAGAAAAAACTAACCACTTATCCTCGCCCATTCAACCCACAATCGATCCGAACTTTACTTCAAAAATCTACCTGCCAAACGAACACGGGCACGTGGCAACACCTTAATAAAGTGCACTTTTCATCATGCCTTGAAGACGCCAACGCCGAGTCAGTTGTCATCTGAAGAGAACTCGCGGGACTAGAGAGTGCGAGATAGTGAAACAAATTCAAATTATTTATTCAGGTTTTCCAAGTATAGTGCCTAAGTGAAGGCGCCTGCCGTGGTCCGCTGCGTGTGTCGGATTCAGGGCGGTCAGAGGGCGGCTGCGCTAAGCGGCCTGCCCCGCCCCAGGCGGACCTCAGACAATAACTCGTCGTCCCGGCGTCGAGCAAAACATTATGTATATTCGGGTGATTAAACGTCAGCCTTTAGTAGACACAATATGATGTGGTGGGCGCAGCGAACACTGCCCCCCGCGTGTCGCTACAGCGCCGTGCTGGTCGGCGTGCTGTAACGAGCGCGGGGCGGCCGCTCACGAGAGGCGCGGCGGTCATGCCAGGTGGCGCTCATCACGTGTGTAGCTTGGAATCGAGCCCGAGAGCTGTCGCGGTGACGCACATATATAACGACAATCACGGCGCCTGTCGAGCGACAGCGGCTAACTCGTCAGTTCGCGTCCGCTAAACATAAAACTTCTGCATCAGTTCCAAAAAAAATAAGCAATGCAAACGGAAAACCGCGTTCGCGACACGGAATCAATATATGCTTGATGTAAGGCCGGTCCTTAGCTTTTAACGATTCAGGATGCGTCTCTCGGATGGTTTGGCCGCGATCAAAACCGCAACCCTGTTCGCTACACGTCAATTCTTTCCATCTCTCTGGTGATCGTTGCACGTTGACAAGAAGGCAGACTTTTATTCATTTTCTGTAGTTAATTCTTACATTTTTAGAGGTGCTCGGAGTAGCGTGATGGGTCAGAGCCGAAGAGCGAGAGCTGATGATCGAGAGCGAGAGCGAGATCGAGACGAGAGCGAGAGCGAGAGGAGAGCGGAGCGAGGAGCGACGAGCGAAGGCGAGAGCGAGAGCGAGAGCGAGAGGCGAGAGCGAAGCGAGAGCGAAAGCGAGGAGCGACGAGCCGAGAGCGAGGAGCGCAGAAGCGCTCAGAAGCCGCGAGTAGCGAGAAGCGAGAGCATGAGCGAGAGCGGAAGAGCGATGAGCGAAGCGAGAGAGAAGAGAGAGAGCGGGGTAGAACGGCGCAAGAGGAGAGAAGGAGAGAGACAGAAGAAGAGAGAGAGAGAGAGAGAGAGAGAGAGAGAGAGAGAGAGAGAGAGAGAGCGTGTGATAGCGTTATAGCGTGATAGCGTGATGAAGAGCGAGAGCTTAACTGTTCCGATGTTTCGACCTAATATCCCAGTTTATAGTCTTTCATTTAACTGTTTCTGAAGTCTTGTCACCGTTGTCTGTCGTTCCCTCTGGTCGGAAAACGGGAGATTGGAGCCGGAGGGGATCGCCTCAGAGCTGGAGATGTTATCGGCGGTTCGAACTCGGCCCAGTTAGCCGTTCCCGCAGTGCGGTGTGGGGAGCCACAGAGTGTGCGGGTGTTTGGGCGCGTTATCGCCGCCCCCGTAAGTATCGGCAGAAGCGGAGACGCCAGCTGTCTAGTGTGGAGTGGCGAGATGGTATTCTAGCTCATCGACAGTAAACGCATCGCATTGAGACCGGCGCCTCTGCAGTGGGTCAGCGAGTCAGGTGTGTGTGCTGGTCTTCCACGGCGGCGGTGAGCGGCGCGCCTGCTGCCATCTATCGGCCGGTGCGGTAACTAACGCGTCGCGGGTCGGCCGCCACCCACACGGCCCGAGCGCTGCTGCAATAAAACGTCATTATCACGCCGGCTTTACTGCGACCCACGCTCCGCGCCCCGTCTCAGCCCACAGATAGGCAGTGCGAATCGTTCACTCGGTGATTCGCACTCTCTAGAACTGCGATCTGGCCGAGAAACGAACAATTCATGTGACGGGAGAATGAAGGGGTGGCGGTACCTGTTGACGAAGGTTGCGGAAGTGAGGGATGATATGGAAGAGCTAGTTTGTTTATTGGTTTGCTTGGGCGCGCCGACAGCTTGGGTAAATTGCTTGGGCGGTAAATTTGTGCTCATATATCGAAGAGCTTCGCTCAGAAGTGGAGTGGCGATCTTTCGCATCAGTAACATGCTTGATTTCTATACTGGGGACCGGGCTCAAATTGCTGGGCGTCCAATATCCCTCAGAACGGGGTGAGAGCTCTCCAATTAGCGCTTTGGTCCCAGGAGAATACGGAATTAGGGCTGAAGACAAGACAACTTTATGCAAATGAAATCTACCGAGCTGCAGAGGCGGTAGTTTGCATCTTTCAATGAGGCGTCATCTATGATTTGTTAATTACGGAGACTCCGTTACACGACACCTAACCCGATTCTGGCGTGAGGATGCTACAAATTCCTTTGACCGCCTTCGCCCAGTAAGGCGAGGATAGATATATTGGCCAATGTGTCAATGTGTCGTGTCTCCGTCAACATACTCACACATACAAACAGCGTGCTGTTCTGTGACATTACGGTTTATTAATCGGTAAATCACACCGGGCAGTCTGGCGACCCCGCCCACGAGCCGTCCTGACCCTGACCCTGGGCCAGGTCCAGCGGCAGTTAGTACTGATATGACCCACACCGTGCGGTCGGCAGACGGCCGCGTCGCCCGCTATCGTTGTATTACACACAGTCCGCCATCGGCCACCAGCCTGCACAGCTCAGAACAACCGGGTGCGGCGCGGCGGCGACACTATAGTCTGGGGCAGAGGTCAGGCGAAATCCCGCCCGAGTCGCACCCGGCCCAGTCGACCGATCGGCCTGCCATCTCACGGACTAGAGCGGCAACAGTCGACAACGGTCGGTAACGAGGGGTGACTGGCGACTGGGTTCCGTGTCCGGGTACTGGCACCAGTGCTAGTGGTGAAAGGATCCAGTTAGAATGATCTGTCGTCGGTGCGAGAGGTAACTGGGTTGAGTCTCAGTGTACCAGAGTCAGAGTTGAGAGTCAATGAGTGGGTGTATGAATCTGGGTGCACAGGCCGGGTGAATAACACCAGGCGTAACACTCGGCGTGATAAGCGGGAGGCTCGGACACATCACGATGGGATGGGAACTGTGCGGTGCGTGAGGCGTTCGCCTGACTATGAGGTGAAGGCAGCACACGAGCGGTGTGCAGGTGAGACACAGTGACACGAAGCTCAGTGAACGCAAGTACGCCCACAGAAGTGCGGAGGGAGCGCGGGCCCCCGGAACACTGAAGCTCAGTGAAACGTCAGAACCGCCCACAAGAAGTGGCGGAGATGCCGGCTCCGAACACTGAAGCTCATGAAGGCAGTACCGCCCACAGAAGTGGCAACGGAGTGACGCGGGCTACCCGGACATAGAAAGCTCAGTGAAGCATACCACGGGCCCACAGAAGATGGCGGGAGTGACGGGGCTCCGGACACTGAAGCTCAGTGAATGGTCAGTACCGCCCGAAGTGGCGGTAGTGACGCGGCTCCGGAACCGGAAAGCTCAGTGAATGGTCAGTACGCGCCCACCGAAGATGGCGCGGGTGACGCGGGCTCGGAACACTGAAGTCTCAGTGAACGGTCAGTACGCCCCACAGAAAGTGGCGGAGTGACGCGGCTCCGGAACACTGAAGCTCAGTGAACGGTCAGTACCGCCCACAAGTGGCGGGAAGTGACGCGGGCTCGAACACTGAAGCTCAGGAACGCTCATACCGCCCACAGAATGGCGGATGACGCGGGCTCCGAACACTGAAGCTCAGTGAATGCAGTACCCGCCCACAGAATGGCCGGAGTCGACGCGGGCCGGTAACACGAAGCTCAGACGGTCAAGAAGCACCTTAGCACGAAGTGCGGAGGACGCTGCCCGAAAACTGAACTCCAGTGAACGTCATAACCGCCCACAGAAAGTGCGGGAGTGACGCGGGCTCGGAAACTGAGCTCAGTGAACGGTCCACCGAGCACCACAGAATGCGCGACTATAGGAACGCGGGCTGCCGGAACAACTAGAAGGCTCCCAGGTGTAACGTCAGTTACGCCCACAGAAGTGCGGGAGTGACGTCGGGCTCCGGGAGAGCTACTGAAGCTCATGAACGGTCAGTACCGCCCCACAGAAGTGGCGGAGTGAACGGGGCTCCGGAAACACTGAAGCCAGGAACACGGTCAGTTACTCGCCCACAGAAAAGTGCAGAACGTGACGGCCGGTTAACATGGAAGCCAGTGAACGGGCAACCGAGCACGAGAAGGTGGACTGAGTGTACGCGGGCGCCGACACACTGAACTCAGTGAACGTCAGGACCGGCCCACACGAAGTGCGGAGTGACGCGGGCTCCGGAACACGACAGCTCAGTGAAATGGCAGTCCGCCCACAGAGTGCGGGAGTGGACGCGGCCCCATCCCATCCGCCCGGGGAACCGAAGCTCAAGTGAATGAGTCGGTACCGCCACATGAAGTGGCGGTGAGTGACGCGGCAGCTCCGGAACACGAACTCAGTGAACGGTCAGTACCGGCCGCCACAGAAGCCCACACGGATGACAGAGTCACGGAACACTGAAGCCCAGTGAAGGTCGTACACCCCCGGCCCAAACATGGCGGAGTCGACGCGGCCCGAACACGAAGCTCAGTGAATGGTCAGTACCGCCCACAGAAGTGGCGGGAGTGACGCGGGCTCCGGAACTAAGCGGCCGTGCGTCAGACGGCGGTCGCACCAGCTCCACTTGGAACGCACTGCAGTCGGCAGTACCGGCGTCAGACGCCACCAGGACAGGGAAGACGGGGGACAGGGCCGACAGGCTGCCAGCCGTGTTTGGGAAGAGGACATTTGAACGGGGTTCAGTTGACCGGACATCGGTCTAGAAAGTGAATCGTCAATCAGCGGCCGGGTGTAACCAACGCTCACAGATATTGAGAAAGGTTGCCGACACGCACAGGTCCATAATTGTCCCAATACACATACACAGACATACAGACATACAGAATCAGACAGACTCTGCGCGTCTCGACCCGGCTTCTAAGGGTGTCGTCCTAAAACAGCCCGCAGAGGCAACACGTCCACACACTGCAGTCCCACGCACCGGCAGATCAGCGGCTAGGCTGGCCGGGTACACTAGCAATACGCACCATCCCGACCCCACTCGGCACCAACCTGACTGCAATCGGCACCACTCTGACCATACCGGGCACCACCCTCACTCCAGACTGTGAAACCCCACCAGCCCTACGGCTTCTGACGTACAAAAATAGCGACACCGGCATCCCTATCTGCCGTGCTGCACTGGTCGGCCCTGCAGTGACTGCTCTCTGGCCCCGGTTCACGCGCTAACTAGCCGGGAGCGGTGCCGCACAGGGTCGCCAGGCATCCACCCACCCTGCTTCGATGTAATCAATAATCATGGCTAGCTCGGCTGATGAATATTTACGGCTTGCAGCTTTCAAACTTATTTTGTGAGTATATTCTATGTACTTTTAGATATATCTAAAAAATATATTATGCTAAAATTAGACTCATAAATAATATTTCCATAGTACACAGTACACACATTTCCCAATAGGTCGCTATGGGCACCAGGATGCAAGCGCTAAGCTCCAGTTTTTCCATATCTCCAATAACCCTGCTTGACCAATGACCATAGTGGTATTGGTTGTCACGCCTGTCCACACAGCTTAAATCTCACACCTTAGATCTTCACAACTGTGCCCTTTTCCAGTCTTGACGTGACAACTTTTCTACCAAATTTACCCAGACACAACGTGACGAAAACACACATACAAACACGCCGAAGCCAGCCAACTGTGGGCTGATACAAACTTTCCAGCACGAATTCGTCATAATACTGAATATCTCCAAACAGGAGAGGGGCGAGGGAGCCATTGGGATAATACACCAGTGGGACTCTCCCACTGGGTGCCAAAACTCGGCACGCAGCGCACCATAGGATGGGGGTACCGTAGTCTCTCTGTGTATGTATGTCATATGTGGGTGCGTATGGTGCATGGCGTGTGACCAGTGCTGAGCTACACCCCACACAGCAGTCAGCACGCTCTATCTTAACGGTGCCACGCGTTTAAATAGCTCACCGGGTCCGCCTACTAGGTCAACAACAATATCAACACATCAAATCACGATAGTCACTTTATCCGTCAAAGTGGGTCGCAGGCAGTACGAAACACGACCATCATAAATTACTGTAATAATAAACAGCCAGCCTTAGTTCTGCTAGGGCTTCCTAAGCCGCCGCTGAGCGTATTAAACACAACCCAGCCACAACATCAACAACAACAACACACAGACCACTACCCGCGTACACAGGCAGATTCCGGTCAGTTGATCAGCAAGTAGAGGCCTCTCCAAAGCCTCCACGAATTCGGAATGAAGTAGACCTGGTAGAACATAAACTAGCGAAAATAGAATCACTACTGAACCAGTTGGTGGAAAGCCCCCGGATGACGTAACGAATCACGAGGTAGCCTTCGATGACGTCATTCTAAGAGGCGGAATAGCGCAATTCAGTCGAAACGAGGAGTATTCAGCACGACAATTACACAAAATCAACCAAACAAAACAATGCAGGCCATGATGTACCCTGGGCGGCAGATCTGCCGAGGCGGTCTACGCTGTCCACCTGGTACCTCCCATAGAGGGGCTCTGAGGCGAGGTGGGCAGTCCCCCCCCCCTCCAGACAACCGATAGCACAGGTCCCGCCGGCGCCCCAGGCACGTCCCTGCCCCTGCTCCTTTCTACATCTCACTATGAGGCGGCACAGTACGACTCATCAGATGTCGATCTCGTTGACTAGGAAGTGGTAGACGAAGGTGGTCTTCCGCCGGTCGAGGATCTCCAGTGACATGTTGTTGCGCTGGCGCCAGGCGGCGCTCGGGTTCCGGATCATCACACCACCGAATATTTTCGCTGCCGGCGGGACGGAAACAATCTGAGTCGAGTACGACTTGCAGGTAGCAAATCAACGTTCTTACGAAGAACAATGCAATGACATGGCATGATACGTGACTGAAGATATGCTTAGTTACCTTTTCAACTAAACAACAACACAAAAACGCATTATGAAACCTTATCCACAAGGTTTCATAATAGGCAAGGTTTCATAAATGGTTTCAAGGTTTCATAAATGGTTTCACAAGGCATTACGAAACCTTCTCCACGAGGCAGGTCACTGTGTCTCATGTACTGGTGCAGTAGACCGTACCGAGTGTGGTGGAATCGAGTCCATTGCGGTCCGGCGGCGTTTTGTCCACCACCTCTCGCAGGAAGGTGCAGATGTAGGTGAAGACGTTCTTATGGTGCGGCGGCAGTTGGGCCACGATCTGTAATGACGGCGGCAGGCGAGGCCGGGGTCAAGTATGCTGCGATCCTTCAACATGCTTGTAATGTCTATATATAGGCTGGATACTGTATACTCCAGTACTCCAGCACGCTTGTAATGTCTATATATAGGCTGGATACTGTATACTCCAGTACTCCAGCACGCTTGTAATGTCTAAAGCGCAGCTATTGCAATGTCACAGTCTATAGCATTGCCAACATCGATCTACCAAATGCGAGTTGTCAGTGAATATAATTCGTAGAGCAGGACAAGTTGTCAATATGTTTGAAATACAACATAAGGCAGACAGCAGCCTCGCATGTCCGGACCGTT
This sequence comes from Semibalanus balanoides, assembly GCA_014673585.1. NCBI lineage: Eukaryota > Metazoa > Arthropoda > Thecostraca > Balanomorpha > Balanidae > Semibalanus > Semibalanus balanoides. Next base: position 9,106 of record VOPJ01014038.1, read on the forward strand.
ATACGACGCCGGCACATGTTTTGGACTGTAATACAAGGCTGACGTGATGCGGTTGCAGGCGACTCACGTGTTTGGACTGTATGAAGTTGTCGGAACTCTCCATGCACTGGACGACGTAGCTGTTGGGTATGACCGGCTCAGGCATACTGGCCAGGAACAGCATCAGCGCCTCGGCTACCGAGTGGATGCTGCCAGCTGTACCACAGAAGTCAAGGAAACAGCACGCATCCGGACTGATAGAAACGGGGCAGAGACAGGCAAGGCACCCCCCGCCCCCCACACACACACACGAGAGACACAACGCGAGCACAGGCGGGTAGACAAAAAGGCGGCGTTCCCACATGAAACAGGTACTGAACAGTCTCATGAGACGGGTACGAGAGATTCAGGGTGTATAATTACAGTTACAAGATGCTAACTGTGAAGAGAATCCTGCATAGTTCCTCGACAATATGAAGGTGCAGCCATTGAACTGCGTCCCTGTCAATATCGCTGATGTCAACAAACGCTAAGAGTTAAAAAAAAGTTTGCAAAATCTATATGTGAGGATACGGAGCATCTCTGGCAGAGTAGTGTCCAGCGCCTCCCTGATTCGGCAGATCTCCGACGGCAGCCCGCTCTGGACGAACAGGTCCTTCCCGATGCCCTGCTTCTGCAGCTGGTCCACCATGAACCACAGCTCCTTCGGGATGACGTACGGGTTGTGCGTCAGGTCCTTAGGAGACGCGCTCTCCTGTCGAAGACAGATGGGATTCAGGTCAGCAGCGTCAGAGAAGAGAACAACGGAGGCTGGGACAGACAGACCGATAAGTAAAACGATCCAGGCCTTCGGACATTGCTTTGCTATCACCGGCAACACAATAAAAAAACTCTGGTTGATTAATTGATTCCTCACATGCCATAACAGTGAAGAAAAAAACGTCACAAACCACCACTACTGGCAGCAGCAGCGGTTCCGGCGGTGCTGCCGCCTGGTGTCGGCGCCGCGTACTAACCAGGTCCAGTAGCCGGGAGACAGGCACCTCAGCGAACGGCGTCTTGATGTGGACCAGAGCGTTGATGGACACACCGAAACAGCTGCGCACGTAGTCTCCTGCCGGGAGGGGAACATCAGTCAGCGTCAGTCGACTGACGTGACGCCCGTGACGTCATGGAACAGACGGAGCCAGCAGCTCACATCAGGTACCATTGCCAGTCTGGGTCAGTCAGTCGCGACGGTGATCCGGCTGTGTCGCAGGCGGTAGACAGCTCTGAAAGGAGTCCGTAGCTTACCCTGGACGGTGATGAAGATGTCCTTGCCGTTCTCCAGATGCAGCACCAGGATGTCGTACAGCTTGTCCTGGCAGGTGTTCAGCTTGGCCGCCGTCCGGTCGTCCACGCGGACCTCCAGTGTGACCTCACACCGCTCACCTGTCCACGAGTCAGAGGCCGTCGGTGTCACTTAACATCGGCCACCGACCACACGTCACACAATGATTCGCTTTGAGGTGACAATACTTGGACCTCCGAGGGGACATCACACCGTTCATCGGTCACACAGAGGGGGAAATAATCTCAAGAAGTCATACATTTCGGAAAGAAGAAAACCAAAATGAGGGGAAAACGATATCTGCACGAATTAGCTTACCCTGAGCTGACGCATCTACCACTACACGACTGCACTCTAGGGTTCACCACAGCAGAACTACAGTGTCTAATTTTCCACTGCGCCTCTCCCTTCACGCAAGCCGTACTGACCGGGCATGATGACTGAGAAGTGCGGGTCCACCGTCAGCCACGGCTTGCAGTACGTGGTGTCGTTCAACTTGTTGATGAACCGGTACTGCACTGCCACCTGGCGACAATAACAGGTAATCAGCATTCCATCGTATATTTATTTGCCGACACTAACTACCGGCGGCGTTGCCACACAACTTTGAGTGGGGGTCAGACATTTTGTTTTGGGTGGCAGCCAGGCGTTCGCACCCCAGTTCTATTAGCACTTACGCTTAAATCCTGCGAATAAGGGGGACTCCGGCCGGAGCCCGGTGACGACGCCGACGCAAACTACTGGCCCTTTAGCTACAGCCATCAGATAACAATATACGGTACAAGTTATATACAGAAGTCGGCACGCAATGCGTAGGACATTAACCGAACATGTGTATGTTCCAACGAGATACCAGTACAATCCACAACAGAGAATTCCGCGCGGAATCAAAACCCCCACGCTGATATAGGACTGACAAAGTACTAAAATCTACACCGCACTAAATTTAGTTCATGTAGCTTTTCTTAAGAACTACTACCCCAAGTACCCCACCAGCTGGAGGTCGACCCCCTCGCCCATCTAACCTTGCCGGTGTTTGTGATGTTGAGCGTCTGCGTCTTGGTCTCGAAGAAGTGCACCGTGCCGAAAATGAGCTCCGTCGTGTCGACAGACACCTGGGGTAGCGAGTCGTTCTCGTGCTTGTCCAACTCCTTCATGATGTCCTCGTAGATCTTACGGTACTTGGCGGGGTCGATCACCTTCATCTGGGGGTCGACGGAATCGCGTTCGGGTCACAGCAAGGGGCGGGGTACAGCTGTTACAGGGGCACGTTGCGGCACGGGCCACAGCAATGTGTTGCGATACAGCCACAGGTCCACTGGCGCGTGGCCGAGACCAGGCAGGAAACCATCCAGGCCCACTCATTCACGGAAACCTCCTCTGTTGGAGACCCGCATAACTAACCAGATCGAGTCAGTCACTTGGCGGTTCCGATCAACACACAATACAACACTACGTAAACACACTGCTGGAAACTCCACCTACCGTCCACTCAGTGACGGATACATCGAACAAACTTCTCCGTGGCACAGCAAACGGAGGCACCAAAACAAACATATCCGTCGCACAGCATCAGCGTATAGACTGACACCAGACGCGGACCAACCTGCATCCAACCATGCGCCGCACAGTCGGCGGCATTGAGACGCGCCCTCCCCGGCTTCACTCACCCCCGTCTCGAAGAGCGCCGACACTGGTTTGTGGTCGCTGAGGCGCATACTCGGGTGGCTCTTGTAGTGCAGCTGCTGCACCCGGGCACCCTTCCACAGGATGCGGTCACACCAGGCCGGCGCCCGGTTCTTCTCACTGACGGAGCGGAAGCAAAGCAGTGAGACGGCGAGGCAATCGCAGAGACAAGCAGACATACGCACAGACGAAGAGGGAGTGAGACGCAGACAAGTGGTGTATGACAAGTTGACGGAGGACAGATCACTGTAGTTTACAGAGATAATACCTTAGAACACCTTAGAAGATCCGAGTCTATGAAAGGTCCACTTCGGTGCCTGGTTCCCTCGGGCTCATCGAGCTATACTTCCATTGGAATATGATGATTGACGAAGTGGAAGTCGGAGCCAGGTACATGAACTCAGACCAGTACTTGTCGATGTTGCGCTTGAAACCGAATACTATGAAGGGGACATCGAAACTTAAATACTTTGATGGAAGGGGGACCAAATCGGGCTTAATCATATTCCCTGCGGGGGGCAGACTCTGACCCCCGCAGGGAGTAAGGCAAGCAAAGCAGTTCAGGGGCAGAATCTGCCCCCGCAGGTTAACATAATTCTGGCAGACCCGCAGGGAATAGGGTTTAAATACGCCATTGGATTAAGACTGATTATAAATGTTGGTAGCGGCATAGGAATGTGGTTCATAAGAAATACAGTATTAACTCTAATGCTTGTTTTCAGTGATCAGACGGGAACCGGTATTTTCATCATGCTATAGTCATTGCCGATGGCAGATAAAACAGTCGCCGGTTTTGTTGGGAACGCACATCCTCGTGACCAATCGGGCAGGCACGGCCGTTCCAAGCACACTACTGCATATGGTTAGGGGTTAGCTTTGGTTGGGTTAGGCAAGGTAAAGCAAGGCCACTACACCTTGCAAAATCAGGTCGCCACTACACGTCCTTGCAAAATCCGGTCGCCACTACAGCTTGGAACATCCGGTCACCACTACAGCTTGGAACATCCAACCGCCACTACAGCTTGGAACATCCGGTCACCAGTACACCGTACCTGGAGTCCCAGATGTCTGTTCCGGGGTCGTATTTATAGGTGGGTCGGAAGGAGACGAGGCCCTCCTGAAACCCAACAAACACGACTCCGGCGGCCATCTGAAGCCGCAGCTGGTCATCCTGCATCACCTGCGGGACAGATAAGAATACAGTCAGAACCACAGATAAGGCCTCAGACATTCAGCGCCGCCCTCCTCGAAGCCGCAGCACCTCGGTCATCGACCTATGTGACCTGGGCGACCACAAGAGAATCAGGTCAGCACAGGTACGCCTCGCACGTAACACACGAGCCCATCTGCACGCCGCAGCTGTCATCAGCCAGTTACCTGACACTACTGCGTTAGACAATAGAGTACCAGTCAGCGCACGGTAACTAAGCCCTCAGACCACGGGGAGGCACGACGATGCGGTATGCGTCTCCGCGGCTCCAGAATCAAGCAGCCAGAACAGAAGCAGGGGGAACCACACACACAAGCTATGCCAACCTCGTACACATCTAGATCACTCGCCAACCACAGATTTGTACGGGATACTTCCCCGAGACTGAACATGTACACGTCGCGCAGCCAACCTGTAATAGGGCTGGTCAGAGTCGTGACGACGGCGGTGAGGGAATAGGGCTGTAGCAGTGGGTTGAAGTGCAGGGCCAGGGTGGCATGAGGGGCAACAGAGGTCGGAGGACATCGACCGACGGACCTCGGAACGAACAACTACGTGAAATGGAATAACCGACGGCGTAGTGACGCGCTCGTACACTCTGTTTACGTTCCGTAGAGGCCCACGACGCAAACAAGTATGTTTGTTTTAGATTGTTACCCGGTAGGGTAGTATTAAGGAGAGCCGGAGCAAGAGCCACGTATCTTGCGTTAGCTTTGTGTCGCGCGCTCACCGACATGTGCAGGGCAAGGTCGATCCGACCTGAAACTAACGGTAGCTGTGGTAGATACCAGGTAGTGCGCAGAAGTAAGGTGAAAATGACACTTCGCGCGTTGTAGAGCGCTCTAGACCCGGCGCCTCCTTGGCTGACTGGGTCGCCGCGCGCCAGAGGCAGCTCGAGAGTAAATACGTCTGGAACTCTTTTCACTCGCATGGGCTTGCTGCGCGCTGGAGTGGTTGATTTCTATCCATGGCCGCGCCGGTCACTTGTACGCTCACCTCTGTCGACGTTCTCCGCGCCAGTGATGCGGTGAGAAGGGCTAGATCCGGAAGAAAACGCGGGATGGGTGATGCCAGAAGACATAAACGACAACGGCCTGATCTATGATCCTGTTGTGGAGGAACCGGGTTAGGCACCATTCGCTACACTTACAAGACCAGGCCACAGCGGTGTTGCGAGGCGAGACCGCTGGCTAGGCTGGCCCGAAGCTCTGCGTGCTGAGTGATAAGGAACTCACAAAGGCCAGTTGCCACCGCCGCTGTCCGGGATTGAAGTAAACAGTCCACAGTGGAACGCCAGTCGGTAGCATCCGACGCGTAGACCACGTGTAGAGAAATGGAATAATGAGTTCAAGAGTCGCCGAGAGTGGACGAGAACGAGTATTGAGGTGATGCACAGCTCCTTTCCTACTCCGAGAGGCACCTTGCCACTCCCCAAGACTTTTATCTTGGGAGAGCTCACGTAACTCACTTAAACTATGGTGAATTCTATGTTTTCATATTGTGGGACTCGTTGCAGTAGTAGCTTCCGGCAAACTAACCCCCGATTTTCGGATAGACCTATTGGCAAGTCGTTACCATGCTGAGCACAGTGCGTGCCACAGCAGCGTATAATTTCATTACTCAATAAATTATGCCTACCAAATTTTCACACTGACTGAACACGTTCAGTGATGATGCCACAGAATTCATGCTCGTGAAGATAACCACCATCGTAAAGTAACATATGAACAACTTGCGTGATTAAGATGGAAGACTGAATACTCAACTATGATGAGAGTCTAAATTGGGAGCATGTATCCTCAGTACAAGTAAGTCTTATACAACTTTCTAGACAGAGGTCGTGACTGAGGGGAAACACAGATGGGGTGGGGAGTATTCAATATGACTGTGGGGTGACCGTGGCGTACCCGTCTACACCTCTGCCTGCCCGCCTTACTCGTGGTCCTTGATGGCTTTGGGCGAGACGAGCGCGTTAAACCGCATCCGGTGGCAGATGTCATTATAGTCCTGGTTCCGCCGCTCGAACTCCTCCACGTGCGCGGCCAGGTGGGCGCTGACGAAACACATGGACGTCGAGTGCACCTCCAGCCGCACGGCCACGCCACCCTTGTTTCCCTGCCGAGGAATGGTGAGACGTCAGACTCCCTTGCCGAGCTGAGATAGTGATGCGAGGTCACAGTCATCATCTGCACGGACTCGCAGTCAGCCCTGGCCAGTCGACGCCCCGGAGCCGCAGCTCAGACGTCGCCCCTCAGGAGTTGAGATCTGGCCAGAACTCCCCTGTCCAGGGACGGTGAGGTGTCGGACGCCAGTACCAATGTCATGCTGTGGTCATTGCTGTCGAATTAAATGTGTCTACGAAAGTTCTCAATGGTGTAGCGACAACACGCTGAGCATTGCAGTGTACGATGCACAAGAGCATTCTTAAATAGTGCGATTAAGATAAGAGAAAACCACACGAGTTTATTACATATTGCCTAAGTAACTGAGACAACTGCAAATTGACTTGATCAATACAAAGCTATGCACTGCACCGTCACGGGCACGGTCGCGTAGTGCCTAGCGTTCACAACAGCACAGCATGACGTGAGGTGGGGGTACTCAGACACCGGGCAATGCGCAGAACATTCAACTCAAAATGCGTACTTCAACTAACATGGAGGGTGGCGTAAACCCGCCATATCTAATAACAAGGCACCAAGGGCCCAGCGTAACCCCGTCATCAAACCTGGCGACAATTCCGTGACTGACTTGTGACATTAGACATTTGTTGATTGGGCACTAATTCGGCCTGCTGAGGCCATTTCGTGCCAACTGACTTGAACTGACTTGTGCTACTCTGGCCATTGCAGTCGTGTGTGTCGGCCAAAGCACGCCGTATGCTGTTTATGGCCGCGCTGGCCCGCCAGTTAGCCGGGCGAACACTCACCATTTTGCCCATGATGCCGGTGCCGACGCACTCGGCAGCCACATTTCGAACGTAGGCGAAGTGGCGGTCCTGCACCAGCACGATGAGCATCATTCCGACGAGGCGCACCAGCCGCACGCGCCGGTAGGAGGCGCGCGGGTGCAGGTTAGTCAGCACTACCGTCCTGCCAGCGGATAAAACACTATTACACACTACACAATACTGCACACAGGATACCTGAAATAAAATCATCATGGCACAGCCAAGTGAACGCGATCCACGTGATCGTGCTTCCTATTTACCAATAAGTGATAGATAAATGATAAGCCTATGTGGTCGCCTGCATTGCCCTTACAACGACGTAATATTCAACACTAAGGGGTCAATGCTCTACTGGGTCTGGACTTGCGCTCCCCACGTCGCATCACAAACATCACATCTCCTACATCCAGGTGCAGGTAACACCTCGTCCTCTCATACAACGCGACACATACATCATCGCAATACCAACTGCTTGACAAGAGAGAGGCGCCACGCGTCACATTAAGCATCACAAGACAACTGCCTGACAAGAGGCGCCAGAGCACGAAACATCCTCCAGCGCCACTGAAACAAGGCACGGAAGACCCCAAATTGGCTGCGTGAAGATCATTCGAGTAACATCGGCACAGTCAGGTTGATGGTATCATCTTGGTTCGGCGCTTATACATCTTATCTGGTGTGTTTTTCAACAGTGCTCAAATCCGCTTTAATTATTAAATGAAAGTCGTGTGTCTGCCACGTATGATTCGTTACGGTACCTCATTTATCACACTGAACATTATTTCCACGATAATAGCATATTCCTGATATTGATTTCAAAGCCTGTACGTTGTAAATTTCCACGGTCTTTGCTGCGTGAAAGAACTCGGATCGTGTCATGCCTTGTCACCATCTAGCACTGGACATAAAGTCAATGTGGCAATAAAGTCACTGAACATAACGTCATTTGTCATACATTAGCCTGTATTTATTGCACATTAAAGGGAATAATTCAAATTGAGCATGATGTTTGAACTGAGATATCAGAAATGTAGAGTGATCGCCCGAACAAATTTCATATTCCTTTTTCGGGTGTCAAAATACCCTGTATTGCCAAATTTTCAGACAACTTTCAACGTGACTGACTCCCTTAAATGACGCGGCAACTGCCTCCGCCATTTTCCGCCCATATCAGCCGGTGGTGAGCCAGCCATGACTGGCCACAGCCGGCGGGGACAGCTGGTCGGCGCCGGTCCGGTACTCACAGCCACTCCTCCTCCTTGGGTGACTCGCTGAACAGGAAGCTTTGCTGAGGTCCAGTCCTTGAGCCCGATGGCGGAAGATGTGGGCGGCTCGCTGGTGGAGTGCTCAGCCAAGTCGAGATGGGCTCCTGCGCGACGGCGACTGGACCATTCACGTTCCAGGTGGCGCACAGAACCTGTCCCAGGAAGGGGGTGAACCGGTCAGACGGGTACACAGACACACTGTCATATGGGCACATTTTCAGTCTGATGCGGGAGGGAGCAATGGGTGTGGGGAAGGGAGGGGGTTTTATAGGGCACCGCAGCCACATACAGGAGGGTTGACGGAAGGGACAATATGGATGGTACAGTTGAGTCAGGCGCGACACTCGCAAACTGCCGACAACAGTCTATTGGTATGGAACAGCAGGCGGACTCTTCAAAGGTTGAATCCACGGACTCAGCTTATCCCCGCCTTATGGTCAACCCGTTGGGTCGCGATGACGATCGGGGTTCGCTGCCGCTCCATAATCCAACGGAGGTACAAATAAGGTGCATACGACAGGGTTTCGGACTTATGACACCGGTTTCGCGGCCAAAACCAGCCCACAATCTGTGTTTGTGTTTCACTGCAAAAACATCCTATCCGTGACAGTTTGTCATGAGGAGCTTGAATCTGGAATCGTAAACAGTAGGACATACACTAATTTGTTCATCCCGTGAAGGTTTATCCCTAATCACTTCTCGTCTCGTCTGCCTTGTAAAAAATACAAAAACGCGTTAAATCGGCAGGAAAACCAATGGGACCTGTAGACAGGATATTCGGGTACAATCGCTATTGGTTTTCTAGTCGATGTAATGCCTTTTGTAAAAACTGTGTTGTTTACAATGTGATCTTTACAGTCAAATTTGGAGTCAACAACAACACGCGAGCACAAAACCATTGATTGCGCCGCCAATATGGCTCGCAGAAGATTGACAATGACACCATTTTGTTCCTAAGTATAACCCGGATAAGTGTCGTAGAAGAATGGTTTTATGGGAAATTGCTACTAAATTGGCCTAAGAGAATATTATTTTTACTCTGGTCGGTTCGGCTAAGACCCAACGCAGCGTCTAAATACAATGTGAGGACTAATTAAACCGTATATGCTCTGAAAACAAAGCTGAATTGGCACAGAGAATGAGGATAGCTGGAAACCGGCCAATTGTATGGTTGTGGTGCTTCTTTCGGAAAGTTGGGCGACAAATATTTTTGAATCCCTGAAAAAACGCGTTTTTCATTTTTTTCGTCTTAACGCTGAACTATAGGAATCATACTCAGAGTAAGAATATGAAACTTTTGAGGATGGGAAACGAAGTCCAACTGCATTTTATATTTTTGAGACGCCAAGTTTCTCTCAATATCTGGTTAAAATGACGCGTGTATATTTTTTACACCGTGTCTGCAACGGTCCAAGAATCGATAAATCCTGGTCATACAACGATAACCACCAGAACACATAGTTCATGCACCAACTCGCGGTTAAAGGGAAATAGGTCACCTTGAAAGTTGTCTTGAAATATCAACCATACGGTGACAATTGAGCTCATAAACTAGAATATGGCTTTGGTTTTGAACAACTGATGCGATATATGTGGAGAAAGAAGTAGTTTCTCTTTGAAATTCCGAGAAACTCGTACGATAGCAGCTGGCGTTCTGGCTCCGCAGACGCCAGTACAGTTCTGACAAAGGGTTGCCGCCACAGCCGGGCGGCTGAGCGGATATTCACGAAGCGTCGTTGATGAGATAATACGGTGTGAGAGTGTCCTACAACCGGCGCCCACTTGGCGGGAAACTACCAACAGCTGTTTTCAGGGGAACGAAAAAAGGCAAACTAATCCTGTGTCGAAACTACTTAACGTTGCGAGTTTATTCTTCAGCCAAAACACATTTTTCGATCTGCTCTACACAATCTACTATCTCAGTTCAAAGCCCCATGTTAAAGGTGAACTACTCTCCTTTAAGCAGGAATCACCGGGGCGGCAGCTAACCCGATAGTAATCGGTACCCGACGTGTTTACCGACGACCGTATAGCGATGATAAGCTGAGTCTATTATTGATTCAAACTTGCACTTAATCTATCTCGCAGGCCGCCATTCCTGATCACCAGGCATATCTGTATACCCGCCACCACCGCGACCCCACAGTGAGCATAGAGATCATATATAATCTATATTGCAGTGAGCAATACCTCACCATCCGCCTTAACAATATAACCCAGCAGTGAACTCCACCCCGCCATCCCCTTAGCCATATAACGGTGACGGCGCCTCTGAGCCCCAATTATCATCACCACCATCATCACCAATCATCACCATCATCACCACCATCCAGCGAGCGACCGAGCGGCGCACCTGAGGTTGTGGATGTCCGTGTAGGCCTCCTCCTTCCTGCTCATCTCGAGCTTGACGACCGTTTCCCGGGCGGTGATCTGGGAGCCCACAGAGACGCTGCGGCGCAGCTGGCCGTCCAGGTCGGTCGACTGGGGGAGGCGGGGGAGGCGCGTGAGGGTGAGAGGAGGGCCAGGAGCACGTTAGTGTAATACACAGTATTGACAGTGGAACAAGGACAGACACACGATTAGCTATTGAACAGTTCCTTGAGGCCTAGCTGGTTCGGAAAATAGAAACGAGCTGCAACTGCACTGGTGCGCCATATTGTAATTATACACCACAAAGTTCTGTTGAAAGATGTCACTGCAAAACAGCTCCCAAGTTTTGAAGAAATCTGACATCTACTTTAAATTCATCTGTACAACTTTGCTGATTGCGTGCCTTGTCTCCGCAAACGGATCCGACGCATGCTTATGACACGACTCAGAGCGGTGTCATTCAGGTGACATCTCTAACACGCACAGTACTGACCAGTGTTGGATCTTTCATTTCATGACCTGGCCGCGGAGAGTAAAACTATAGGTGGAGAGTAAAATTGTATTATTAGGAAAATAAATGTTTTTAATTCTGGTAAATTATTTCACTTGTGTGAGTAAAAATATGTTATTTGTATTACATATTAAATCCACAACAGGAAAGTGATTTTTATTTTAAATATAATGTCAGTAAGATAAGGTGAAAAGAGAGCAAATTTCCAGAAAAAAATAAAGACAGGAAATATTTTTGGATCTAGAAGTCCAGAAAATGACCAAACTTCTCCGGCTGGTACTGACCCGTGACGGTGGCGCGTTTCCGCTGCTCTGCTGGTCCGGCTGCGGTGACTCGGTGTCCGAGGCGCGAGACGCCCTCTCTCTGTACTGCTGTACCCAGCTGAACTCATGCTGACCCCCCGCCGCAGCTGGAACAAACAGCAACACAGGAATGTCAAAAGAAAACCAGACAATAAACGCAGAAATATGCCACCCAGAAACGTTTCACGAATTTCACTTTGATTAACATGGCAGAAATATATCGAAACACGTATTCGTCACCAAATTTTAGAAAGGGAACAATTATTTGCGTCCATGTTATTTTTCATACATCAACATTCACAGCTGATTTAAGGTTCCCTTTTCAATGACATCTCTTTTTAAAGGTTTTCAGCAGTCCCACACTGACTTTGACCGGGGTCGGAACCGGGCACTGTGATATACCCGCCAATGGGTGTCGAAAGTGGGGGGTGGGGGGAAAACGTCCCCCCCTCAACCACGGCAAAAAGGGCCGCGTCCTCCCCTTCAATTTCCAGATTTTAACATTACGCCTATGGGCGTCGCATGGAGCAAATTGACTTTAAAATGCCTCGCCCCCCATAATTCTTGATTCATGAAGACGCCCCTGCACCTGCCCTCGAAACGTACAGCTACCTCAACACCACACACAAGACTGACGTCGACAGACACTGTGGTTCAACGAACGGAATTGTGCGGACGAAGAAAATGTGAAATTGAGTGAAAATGGCGGAACACCGCCAAATTGAGTGAAAATGGCGGAACACCGCCAACGCGGCGTTGGTATGGCGTTTCTGGTTACAGGGTGACGCTTGCTGCACGTGGCTAACTCATATATCGTGGCTGGTACTTCACCACGCAGCACGCAGAAAATCGGCCACTGTGTGCCCGATACATAAATCAGAACAAGCTGACAATCCCTGGAACTACATGCTCTTTCAATCCTGCCGACCATTGTCAAACTGTCCGAGCGCGTCATTTGCAAAAGTTCAATGACGTAAATGTTCCGTTGTCACGCACTATGTAACAGCACGATATTTGAACGGGCATCCCACAGAATAAAAAAAGTAATGCTCGATGCAGTAATGTATTCCTCGGACACAAGTGACTGGGCGGCAATACTACACCGGTTACAACTGGCGATACGTCAAACACCTTTGACAGCGTGGAGCATGGTCTCCTAGACTCGGATGGTGCGGCGTCAACTCGCATTGGAGATCTATAATTGGGCCACGCATCAGAAGCAACGTGTCCGCTAGACGAATCGCTTCAAGCTCTAAGATCTTTAAGGGAGTCGAGCAAAGCAAGGTTCCAGTTCCACCATTCAGGACCAATTGACGAGTATGTACCTTATTGGACCGCACAAAGCGTTAATGACGGTGCGCCCTCATGCTTCAGATTAGCCACAGCTGCAGTATCCCATGGCCCACATATACAGTATCCTCGTAGTCACGGTGTCGTTACATATGAGTGGAAAACACGCGTCGAATGACTAAGTGGCATTGCCTGCTTTCCGCACAATTACTTACGCAGACTCGCAAAATATCAAAAAAGTTACATCATGTAGCACAAAACATAAAAATATGATCCCGGGATTTCATCAATAATTCTTCATTTATTGTCAAAACAAATATCATTAGATGTGTCCTGGCATCCAAACTTTGTTTTTGAGAGTAAATTATCGCAAAACTATTTTTTAATATAATACAGTTCCACATTGGCCAGCGACTGAAAGCAAGTTGGCCATCAACACCGTGCTTTCGTTACTGTCTGCTCGACGCCTGTTTAACTCGTATAATGGGAAAACAACCCTCGGTCATTTAATACAGCGTTCTATATTTGATAATATTGTTTTAATAGGCTGCATAAAATGGTAGGCATCGTAGATTTTGTCTGACTGGGATGGCAAGCCCTTCCACACAAAATCAGATGTTTGCGCTGTACCATGGCTGTTACCGGGATTGCTTTGAATAGAAACATCAGCTTATCTGTCAAACCCTCAGTTCCTTCATTTCTTTCAATTCAACTGCATCAAACATTTTTTTAAGCTGTCCGAGGCAAAAGTAAAATCGTTTTCCTTGGACCACAACCGCATCAGACATCCAGCCACGATCGACAAAACCTGATCCGATGAAGAATCTGTTGTGATATTCGCGTTCAGCGACTCAATCCGCCCGGAACGTGGTTTCACATCGGAACCGTGAGGTTAATTTCGAAAATTATTCGGAAATCGGAAATGAAAATGAAGCAAAATTATATGAATATATTTGGGATATTTGGATTACTTTGACATGACCTCACGGGTCAATAATACAAGATAGTGGCTCACAACAGTTGTTCTACCAACTAGCAAGTAGATCAACAGGCAAACTTGGCAGTGAAAACTTTATGTCCTTAAGTTTAATAGTTTCTGAGGTATGATCAATAATCAATATTGCACATGTCATTAATTAATTGTGCTTATGACGTCATATTTATATACGTGTGTTGTCCATCAAAAACCTGATCCGATACAGCAAACCGCTGTCATATTCGTATTCAGCGTCTTATTACCCACATAATCAGGCAGCATGAGGTCGGAGCCGTGAGTTAACTTTATTTGTATTGACATCATCATTCTCCCCCCCAAAAAGAAACTTCGGTGTCGCTTAAGAAGAAAAAAAAACGTTTGGACAATAGTATTGCTCGTTTGAGTGGTTGGTTTTGAGACCTGCACTATAAAAAATCAGGATCGCTTCACGGGAACAAAATAGCTGTTACACGGTGTTATAGAAGCCACGCAAAGCGGTGATATAGAAACCACGCATAGCGCCATCGACAGGGCAGGGTCGCGTCCTACTTAATCACTGAATAGTGAATAGCTGAAATTGGGCAGAACCGAACACGACACGCGCACCGCATCGTTATGTATAATGAACGCACAGTGTGTCACGGTCAAACGCGGCGTGAGCACACCGTATCGGCTAGCCTGGTAAGTGGCACCCAAGGCCCGGCACCAAGACGGCACCACAGGCCCGGCACCAAGACGGCACCACAGGCCCGACACCAAGACGGCACCCAAGGCCCGACACCAAGACGGCACCACAGGCCCGGCACCAAGACAGCCCGGCCTGAATTCAAGTCCAACGCTAGCTCCGTGCTACCAACTTTGACAACTCCATTTCAGAGGTAGCGTAATCTTTAATGAGTCGACGAGGTTCTAGAATAGCTAAGTGGATGGTTGTGAGCGTCAACGTTTGAGTCTAACACGAGTGAAAGTTTAGGAAGACGAGTGCTCGGTTCACAGCCTGCGAGTACGAGGCCGAGTCTGAGGCCGGTCGCGGCGTGGATGTCGAGTGAGTCGGGCTGAGTCGAGGCTGAGTCGAGGCGCAGTCGGGCGAGTCTGAGGCGAGTCGCAGGCGAGTCGAGCCGACGTCGAGCGGTCGAGGCGTGTCGAGGCTCGAGTCGAGGCGAGTCGAGGCGAGTCGAGGCGAGTCGAGGGCGAGTTCGAGGGCCAGCGAGTGCGAGTAGAGGCCGAGTCGTAGGCCGAGTCGAGGCCGCAGTCAGAGGCCGAGTCGAGCCGAGTCGACGGCCGGAGTCTAGAGGCCGAGTCGAGGCCGAGTCAGAGGCCGAGTCGAGCCGAGTCGAGGCCGAGTCGAGGCGCAGGTCGGGGTGGAGTCGTGAGGCTGAGTCTGAGGCCGGCCCGAAGCCGAGTCGATGGCCGAGTCGGGGCGGAGTCGCCGAGCTCATAGATCACCAGGAGTTAGGCCTGGACGATAAGTGCAAACACTATATGTGACGGATTGAATATGATCCAGAATTGCAGCCGCACGAGACACCACACAAGGTGGTGCCAGGGCGAGTTCGATCTATACAGCCGTCCCGACTACTAGCCGATTGGTTCTGCTCAGTACGGACCGATTGGTTCTGTTCAGTACGGACAGGGAGTTGTAAGTTGATCGCAGGAAGGTAATGCAATCTGGAGTCAAGTTGGCCTGTTCGGACACGGAAGTACGACGAAAACATTTTAACTTTCTGCTGTTCAAGTCTTTTTACTTGGACGAACGGTGCCTCTTCGATGGTATCAAAGACTCTGAGCCGAAATCTCTGAGCATCTCCTTTCCGTCGCTTTCTCGCACCTGCCCGGCAACCGCCACACATCTCGGCACCTGGCGGGCTGAACTGGGGCGCTGCCATCGATCGCTTTAAGGATTTATGGCCGTCGTTAGCGACGAGCCAACGTGGCCAGGAAAGTCGGCCGAAATTGCAGCTGCAGCCGTTCAATGAATTCGATATGGCGAAGTTCTTACATGAACATTACCAAAGAGGCACCACAAATTCGGAATTATCGAGGCATAAACAGATAATTCGTAACCAAGTACGTCACACAGATCAAAGGTGTGTGCGTTTTTTTTTGGGGGGGGGCGATTAAGCACATAGAGGTTATCGAGCACCCTACACAGATCAAGGAAAAATGAAGCTGGGATAACAATACAAATTAATTAACCCTATTCCCTGCGGCTGAGGGCAGATTCGCCCGCCCCCCCCGTTTTTTTTTTCGCTTGCTGCTTCTTAACCGTTAGGCCTAGCGTCTTGAAACATTCTGACATTTCCTAGGATTGAATTACGCGTGTTGTGTACAAATTTGAAGAAAAAAAAATCGGCTCAGCAGAGGCGGCTCCAGGCTCATGTTTTTGGGAGGGTGTTACGAATACGGTCGTGCGACACATACTTCTTCGTAGTTTGCGGTGCAATAAATGCGTCAGATACGATGTCACTGCAACATAAAATATAGATACTAAGATTGCACATATTTTGGGGCAGAGAAGCACTCAGGTACATACAATGGGAGGCGATACCCTCCGTCAAATTAGGTCCAACTTCAAATTAGTAAGATGATAAAAGGCGTTCCGCACATGGTGTTCCTTACGATGTTTACCTGGAACCACCTATGCGCAATATACCAAATTTAGCTAATCACAGTGAAAGACCCACATGTGACGTTCATATTGTCCCAAACAATTACAAACAGCACAGATTTGCTATCAGAAAAAAATTCATCCCCTGAATACGCCTATGATTTTTCATTTTGGTGCTTGTCCTTCTGATATATTGAAGACCAGTACATTGAAAGCTCAAAAATGTTTTGGGCATGCAAATCGGTCGAACCACATGGCCGCAATTAACTTTCAAACAACACGCCAAATTTTCGTACTTTTTGTTTCCTGGTCCCACATTGTTTAACAAAAAGTAAACTTCAGTCATCAGTGTCCAAAATGTCATGACGTGACGCCATGACGAATCGAATGACATTTGTCCCATCGAAATCTGCCGAGCGGTTCTCGAGATCTCTGGAGGGCAGAATCTGACCCCCGCCAGTGTCAGAAAAGTGGTTCCACGATCTAAGCTCGCGGGAAAAAATTACGCCGGCGGCAGAACAAATTGTTTAATGCGTATACCAGTCATTTTTGCGTTATTTTGGATACGCTTTTTCTACACAGACCTTATTTGCATATTATATATATATATATATATATATTATCTATAATATAACGTCAAAAGTCTGATTTCGGTGGTTTCAGAAGCAAATAAACCTGCGATTATCAGGCACCAAAGTTGTATTGATCATTTAAAAGACCTCTCTCTTCAACTTCAAAAGACATTGTCCCTAAGGTTGCCGCTCTTGCTTGATGGTTTACAAATATCAGTTGCCCCTCATTGCAGATGGGGAGTCGTACATAGGTTTCTACCTATTTTAAGATCTTCATAGCAGAGTGTGCCAGCATTCAGGTGATAAGTCTCATAGAACGGTAAATTTTTAACCAGTCCCTGTTGAGTCCTCAATTAAGGGTGATCTCATGTTCGTTGGCCTGTGACACCTCCATTTTCCATGACGACTTTAAGATCATATTGATCAGAACGGTCCTACTCTTATGCTTCAAGAATTAGAATCCTTGTATATTTCAAACGAAACCTAAAGTCTAAATGACAACAACCTCTGCATTCAACTTGAAAGCGTCACTTATGAGGATTCTCAATGAAAAGGTGTGTCGTGATTTGACTTAAGGTATGTACCTGTGAATTATATGTCCTGCAATACTGGTGCCAATTGTCTCGCGCGCTGATTGCTATAATTGTGTAAAATGTTTATTTAACAATATCACTGAAGATGTCTTCTGTCAAGAGAAGAAAACGTCTTGAACCTTAGGTCCTTTAATGGATCATACAACTTTGTGCCTGATAATCAGGTTTATTCATGCTTCTTGAAACCTACGAAGTCACGACTTTTGACGTTATAACGTTACTATATAATTATTATATATATTATTATATATAATATAATATATATATTTATATAATATATATCATTATGCCAATGTGCTGCAAATATTATTGCGGAAGTTGATGAATCGTTCCGTCGTATTATCTGTACAGATATGGTCTGATAACAAGTCGTATATCCTGTTAAGATATAGTCTTGAACTCAGGTCGTATATCCTGTACAGATATGGTCTTGACTCAGTCGTATATCCTGTACAGATGTGGTCTTGACTCAGTCGTATATCCTGTACAGATGTGGTCTTGACAGTTGACTCAGTCGTATATACTGTAAAAATGTGGTCTTGACTTCAGTCGGGGGCCGAGACTCCCGGGTCAAATGTTAAAAGGGTGACTTGTATCATTGCGTATGCACATGTATATGGGAGACTGGGCTTAAGTGTTAAGTCTCGGTCTTAAGTATTGCCGTCTTGTGTTTGTAGTGTCTCAGGGCTGGCTATCCATGGCTCCGATGACGATGGTAACGGTGGCGGGGTTGTAACCTGAATACACACAAACTTTTTTTGTTAGGTTTTAACAAGTTTTTTGTTTAATTTTGGAAAAAATATCCTAAATCACTGCATAAATTTCGCATGTCGGGAGGTTGGAGATATCAGCCTTACAACTTGTGTTGACAATGTGTATCGCACCATTGTCGTTCCGGCCGTTGTTCGGAAAGTCAAGTCTCAGTCTAGTTGATGCTCGTCAGCCATTTGCACCCGCAGACTAAAATAAACAATTATTTTCAGTCAGAGTTTTCACGGAACATAACTTCAAGTTAAGAAAAATGGAGAAACGGCCACTCTTCTGACACTGTGGCACCCCGCAGGTTAACGTAATTCTGGGAATAAGGTTAACTTAGAAAGCCGATCAATTACGAGTTTACCTTCTAAAAAGCGCAGTATACCTATACAAAATATCAAATATACGAGAAGCACAGCTGTTAACAAGCCCTTTAGGTAACGTGCCGTGCGTGATTCGCTCAGCACCACCGCACGTGAGCGTACGGCAGGGGGGGCCGTGTCCGTGCCCATCCTCTGCGTCATCAGGTGAGAGCTGACGCATTTTTCATGAGCAGGGAGCCGGCCGGTCCCGGGGGTGTGAGCCCGCCGGCCCCCCGGTCCACCATACAAGTATGACCTCAGGTGGAAACACGCAGCGACGCTGGCGGCGGAACGGCGTTAGCCCACGTTGATCGAAATGGTCACCCAAAAGTGAGGTATCTGAGCCAAAGAGAAATCTCAGGCCAAAGAGACCCTATGCACTCTACATGCCAGTGACTGAATTAAATACTTTGCTGAAAGTTCACATTTTAGTTCTAGTAAAATATAGAAAAAAACATATATTTATAAAAAAAAGAGACTAATCAACTGCAAGTCATTACACAAGAAAACATTAATATATTGCATCCTCTGAAATATTTGTACTTGTCTGAGTATTTTTCTTTGAATGGGGCCCCATGCATGTAAACAATCATCGCATATATAACTATCATGCACATGATAGATAATAATTCGTATACAAGACACATTAATAACAAAATTGCCCTTCTCAACGAGGTACTTAGGTACCGGAAGTTTTTCTTTGCTTTGTGCATGAAGCAAAACGGACGTACTGGTCGGATTGTTTACTGGCGCCAGTGTTGTCACAGCTAGAGTTGAGGCTCCCCGTTTCCCATAAAGAAAGCCGCAAAAATATATAAAACAAACATAATACGTATACATTTTTTACTCAAATCTTATTCTTTTCAGCGCGAAATGCAACGAATTTAGAATCCCAGCATGCAAATCATGAAAATATGCTTAGTTTCACGACCAAAAAAGACTCGCCATAGCCGTTGCGAGTTTAAAAAAAAGATAATAAACATCCAGGCCGAAACGCAGGCACGTAATGTCGCACACCTGGTGAGAACGCCCTGCAGTCTCGGCACCCACCTGGTGAGCACGCCCTGCAATCTCGGCACCCACCTAGTGAGAACGCCCTGCTAGTGAGAACACCCTGCAGTCTCGGCACCCACCTGGTGAGCAACGCCCTGCAGTCTCGGCAACCCACCTTCGGTGGACATCATGATCTGCTTCGACGAACGAGTTTGGTGATGTCGCCCTGCAGGGAAGGCGAACTTCAGCGGCTGCCCTCCTGGTGACGTCAGACGGACGTACAGGTGCGCGTCAGACTCGTTCCAGGCCGTTTGTGTCTGGAAAAACGGCGCACCCCACTGTCAGTGCTGGGAACCACCGCACAGTGCGGACGGAGGCGCTATCAGTGATGAACAAAACGGCGTGTAGACTGTAGAGGGATAGGAGATGTTCTCTTTTAGAAATATGAGGGGCATCGGAATCAAATGGAGGCAGGAGCGAAATGCGTGGCAGTGGTCCGATAAAATGAATTTGGCCATACCCCGAGGGATGATGTCAGTCATTGAAAAAAATAAAAAAACGGGAGAGCGTGGCAAACTCTTAAAAACGTAGAAATATAAAAACAAAGTTATCCGGTGAAAGGAACATTTTTGCAATATCAATCTAAATAGAAAAGGTCTGAACAAATTATACTGAACGCATAAAACATCTTATTGAGTGAAGAAGAGTATAACAAGTTTCTGAATAAAAAAAAACAAAAAAAAAACAGTCAATTCCGTAGCAAATGGCGATTTCAGCAAGACCATAATTGGTGCTCAGTCATAGAGACCGACAGAAGGCCAAACAAATAGGCAAGACAAAAAATGCCCATCAAATAAAGTATGATATGAGGCATACCTCACCTGCATGCGCCACACACGTTTGTATATGCACTAACGATAATTACTGACGAAAACAGGCACCGTGAACGATCACTCGCCAACACGACTGTGACACCACAGCTGTCGATGCCGTGCAGCCGGGCAAAACACATCGGTGCAGACATCACAAACACATCGGTGCAGACATCGCCTGTGCATCACTGGCGGCTGCAATCGCCCCACGCGCTGTCTCAGCATTAACCCGTGACAAACGACTCATCGGCAGCAGTGGTGGCAGCAGTCTCAGGGCCAGCGGCGGGGGCAGAGGGGGAACAGGGGGGCAGAGGGGCCCGCCACAGGGGGGAGGCGGGTCAGAGGGCAATGTATCATCAATCTCAGGGGTGATCAGACAGGCGGCGGGGCGGCGGGGTGGAGGGGCCCGCAGGAGGCAGACGGGTCAGAAGGGCCCGTAAGGGTAGATGATTCGGAGGGTAATGCTATCATCAGTCAGACGGGTGGTCAGACGGGTGGAGGGACCAACGGGGCAGTGTCCTGAAATTGTTTTTTTGCAAGAGTGTGATGAATGCTGAGAAGACGTCACTATTCCAGGGGAAGGTGGATATTGATGTTAATTTGTATGATAATAATCCAACAATCGATGCTTTGATGTTTGGGGAAGTAAGTTTGCTGTATACCTATTTTAAAATAGCTGTTCCGATAGTTGAAAACTAAGCGTGTGTTAAAGCGTGATAATATCATACAAATCTTGCACAGAGCAGAGCTAGTGTGCTGTCCACTTGATCGACACCACGGCGCGTCTGTCTGTGGCAGGGTAATTAGACACCGGGAGAACGGTTAGGAATGTAGCGCCCAAATGAATTAGACAACATATATTTGTTTTTTGAATAATATTTTGTCTATAATAAATGAACAGTATTGTTTTGTAACATTAACTTGCATTTCCATAGATCAAATATTTATTTATTGAATTTAATTCCAGCGAATCTACTGAAGCATAGTCGAAATAGGATGCATTTCAGTACCTTCAGTAGCATATGGCAGCGGTAATCAAAACAACTAAGCGCATAAGTGGCGCTTCTACTAGCATTATAGATGACGCTACGGACGTTACATACGTGCCACACCACAGTCGGCATTGGGCGTTCCGATGATTTTTTAACCCCCAAAGCCCATTTAAAACCTCTTTGCGTCCAAATAAAATCGAAAAATGGAAAAGAAACTTATAGTCAAGCCTCATAGCTAATAGTCCAGGAATCGGTACAAATAGTCCCATAGTTACGAAGCCAGCCTCGTCTCGAAAAACGTCGCTTTAAAGGAACTATAAGCACCTTTTAACATTAGTTTTTAACTGAGTATAGCCAAGATTGTCGGGTGTGCATGAGAAACCCCCAAATCCGAAATTTTTCCCCCAAAGCGACCTAGTTGCTGAGTTTCAACGCAAAACGTGTCATAATGTGGTCATATTTCAACGTCACAAATCCCGTGACGTTTCGCATACGTCATCAGTAGTACTCCACGTGTTGCCACCGCACTTCGCTTTTTGAACGCGTCCGCCCATATCTTCAAGTTACTGCGTTACCGCCCGACCGCCACGACGGGTCGGTCAGCGCTCGGCACACTATGTTCACGTATGCGTGCCCCCCACGTCCCTACCCGGAACGCGACGAGCGACGGTCGAACCCAGCCAGTCGCGTTTTCACCGCCTACCGGTGCACCATCGTGCGGTGCCAGGCACAGCAGCTGTCACTGGCGGCGCCCAAGTTGCCGTTCGATGCCTCCTTGTACGGACACAACTCGCTTTGGTTGGACGCAAGATTGGTTGTGACGTCACATGTAAACATATTAACTATTTTTCAAATTACAACAAATTCTGACTTTTCGCAAAAAATGAAGGCCAGGACCGTATCAGGGCATTTCTTCTCCATATTCCTTACATACTTTCCCAAGGTGCTATTATTCCCATTTAACCCGCGCCCCACTGGGCCTCTGCATTCCTTTCGCCCGACTGAGGGGGGGTTTGAACACCCCCCCCCTTTAACTCGGGCTCCCATGGATGTTAAGACCAGAACAAAAGACACCATTCAAACCGTTATCAAAAAATTCATTTCGAAACGACTTCAGACTTGGTTTTCGCTCGTCAAAACTCAGGTACCGAGGTCATCGAAGTCAAATTTTCAATGTTAGACCATCGCTCCAGAAACCCCCAAAATCTCCGGAAACTATGCTATCTAAGAAACAAAACGTTCAAAAGTCAATCGCTAGCCAATTGAAATTTGCCAAGCGCACCTATTTTGTCCTCAAATTTTGACCTCAGATCAATAGTTAAAGGCTCTAGAGTCATTAAAGTTCAAAAAAGCTGATTTAGGCAAAAAATACTTCGTGAAAAACGTCTATCTAAGGAAAGATAACGCCATTTACGTTTACGCCATCGGTGTTTTTGTCTCGTCAATTCGATTTGAAATATGTACAATTTTATTAGTAGTCAAACTTGAAAAATTGACTCAGTCAAGTCAATGAGTGACCCAAGTAGGGTCATGTTGCATATCAGTAGAATGTGTCTTGACGAGACAAACACACTGGTATGTAAGTTGCAGTTCTCTATCTTTCATTATGGCCAGAGTTTATTGACGAAAAGGTGTGGGTAACCTCGGATGGACCTCAGATGACCCCGTTATGTCCTGAGCAAAAACTTGCACTTGGTCATATAAACTATCATATTGATAACATCATCCGAAGGAAATGGGACTTGATATTGCATCGACAAAAGAAAGCATTGATTATTTCTCCTTGACTTATAATGGGGAGATACGCAAAAATTACCCGACCTAAGGTCACCATTACAAAAAATACAAGATACACATTTTGTTAGATACTAATGGACTTAATGTAATCCTAAAAGTTTGATAATCGATTCCCGGTAAAACGTGTATCATGGCACGCCCAAACGGTTTTTGTAGGTAGGGTCACTTGACCTGACCTGTGTGACCTGACCTGGACCGGAACACGAAACTTTAAATTTTCGCAAAAGTCCGGAAAGAATCAGTTGATTAGTGTATGCCAGAATTTGGCGGCGCTTACGCGCCGCCGTTTTCGCTATCTTTGAAAAAAACATGAGGGGAGGTGTTCAAACACCCGCCCCATGGGGCGCGGAGTAACATAGAAGTGGAACCCTATGGTCATGTTTTTGGAAGCTGCACCAAAACGCCTGAGTGCTGCCAACTGTTACCGGTGGGGGGGGGGGGGCTGGTCTGTGGTGCACGCAGTGAAATCCAATGAAACTAATTATGCCCTCGCCCCCGATACCGAAGGCGAGAGCTATATTAATTGCATTGGATTTCACTGCGTGCAGCACCGACAGACTGTGAAAAGTACTGTCAATTAAGTAGCAAAAGGCGATTTCAGCATGACCATAATTAGTGCCCAGTCAATGACGACAGAAGGCCAAACAAGTAAGCAATACAAATATAAATATGTGTCAATCAAATAAAGTATGATACTATCATACTTTATTTGATTGATTACATTATTTGATTGACGAGGCATACCTCACCTGCATGCGCCACACACGTTTTAATATGCACTAACGATAATTACGGACGGAAACCGGCACCGTGAATGATCCTCCGGCACCCGGTGGTGTCGATGAAGTGGACAGAACATTTGTTCTGCACTGTACATACATCGGGTTATCTAATCAAGTGCTGGGTGAGGTGTATGGATGACACACTGTGCAATGGCTAGGTACGGTTACGGTTACGGTACACGTTCTATCCTCAGACTTTTCCTGCTATCAGAATGTAAACAATGCGTCAGTATTGTATGCAATCTGATAGCGTGAAAAGTTCGAGATTAGGACGTGTCCAAAGATCGGAATTATACACTATGTAGGAGGATCATGATTTGTATACACTGTCTGATTGAAATACTATTCAGCTCGATCGCTAGTGGCGTCGTTTCGATGGCAAGTGGCCTGACAAATAAGTTCATTTGGGTGTGGCTTCCCACTCATATTTGTGAAATTCAGGACACTGCGACGGAGTCACAGCAGAGGTCACACGGACGATTGGCTGGCAATAGAGTAGGGGTACGAAGAGCTGTTCGAGGGGTAATAGTGGTGTGTTCGACTTGTGTGTGTGTGTGTGTTCGGGGAGCCGGTGGCGGGAGCGGAGGGTTCAAGGAGCGTCACAGTACATATCAGAGACGTTGGGCGGTGTTACAGCAGAGGTCCGATGTGTCCCTTCAGTTCAGAGAATGGTCAGAGCCGCCGGGCAGTGTTCCGGATGATGATTTGGGTCACGGAGCGCGCCATTCCATCACGGCCCATACACCCGGTCTTAATTAGCCAGCGCCTGCTCGTGACTGCGGCCGGCCGGAAAATACCCCAGACGCTTCATCGGTGCACATTTCCATAATTAACACAGACAGCGTGGAGGGAAAGACGCATCGGTAATGGAATGAGTAGAATGTATTTATATTATAATGCGTGTCTGGGGGAGGGGCGGGTATGTGTTTGCAAATAAACGACACACAGCTCTAGTGATGATAACATTCTCATGAAACGGAAATACATCTGATGAGCATACAGATAACATGTATAGCAGTAATGATCAGTTTGACATCAGTTCCGGGCATAGCAGACATTCATTGACTTAAAAATAAACGCTCCTAAAACAACATGCCCTATGGTTTAGAGAGATAAACCGTGAATGGAATATGGTTTAGAGAGATAAACCGTGAATGGAAAATGAAGTAAGCAGAATCATTTCCCCATTCTCTATCAGTTCACGATCAAGACTTGGAGATGATCTTGTCCCCTAGAAAACGATCATCTGCAGTCTGTGCAATATTTTGCATGACTGTTTTGTGCAGCAAGACAAAGAGATCATGAAGTGAATCAAAATATAGAGTATCTGCTCTAAAATTTGTCGAGTTTCTATGGGACCACCCTTACATGAAGAATATGTCATCTGCGAGTGCCTTATCCGATGATGATTATGATGATGATGATTGGTGCTTCAGAGCGCCACAACTGCGATGGTTATATGACGCTCACAGAAGTTTAGAAAAGCACAGCCACTATTTAAACGTTTGTTTGATATAAGATGAATATTGACCGACACCAGTAAAAATTGAAAACCGCAAACGCCCCATTAATGAAGAACCTGCCAAGAGCATCTATGAGAGGGCCATTGTCCCGTAACACCCCTCATCTAACCGGACAGGACAGCACAGGACAGGACTGCACATGACAGCACAGGACTGCACAGGACAGCACAGGACAGCACAGGACAGCACAGGACTGCACAGGACTACACAGGACAGCACAGGACAGCACAGGACAGCACACAGCACAGGACAGCACAGGACAGCACAGGACCGGACAGCACCACACGCCGGCCACCTACCGATGTCGCAGAGGAGGTCGTTGGTGACGGGCATCACCGTCTCGATATCCACCTCGGTGCCGCCGGCCACCGAGTGGGCCAGCACGAGCAGGGCGCGCTGGCGGCCGGCGGCGTGCTCCACCAGCGCCAGGATACGGCGGGCGCCGGGGGCCTGGCCCGGACCGCCGGCCAGCCGTGCCTCCAGACAGCAGACGATCCGCTCCGTGGACAGCAGCAGCTTCTTCACCATCGTGGTCGGGTCCATGGTGTGACCCTCTGTTGTGGGGGGAGAGATGGGGTGAGGTCAATGATGGTAGATACGTACACCACCACACGCGGCTGTACAGCGGCCAATTATCCACCATTAGTATTAGTTAATTCCCCATAATATTAACCACCAATTCGATAGAGAAAAAAAAAACATTTAGTAACGTTATAGGGGGATTTTCCCCAGACATTAAATTATTGTTGTTGGCACAAATATTTCATTTCATAAAATCATAGACCTACAACACTTGGCCCCATACAATAGTGACAGAGGAAAAGACCAGAATATGTGAAATGACCTCCTGCAGTTGGCTTGCGTTCAGTGGTCAGCAATGTGTCGGCAAATGGGGGATAACAGAAAGTAGGGAGCAGCTAAAGGTTCAATATCCACTATACGCTTGGCTAGTTGGCAGACGCACGTGTGCCAGATCAGACCACATGGTGGCAGTTCAGGTACACACGGTGGCAGTCAGCGACACATGTGGCAGTCAGGATACATGGTGGCAGTCAGGACCACATGGTGGCAGTCAGGACCACATGGTGGCAGTCAGGATCACATGGTGGCAGTCAGGACCATATGGTGGCAGTCAGGATCACATGGTGGCAGTCAGGACCATATGGTGGCAGTCAGCTGCAGTTTAGGCAGTCAGTACGAAGCAACCACAGTATGAAATGACATGTTAAGTGGAGCATCGCGGTTTCCATAGGACGCCTGCGTGTGCTGACACATGATCAAAGGGTGGGGGCTTAGAGCCTGTGATTTACCACCAAACCGCTGACACCATGAACAGCATTCATACATCACGTTTAAAACCAAACCAAAACCAAGCTTTACCCAACCTCATTCAGCATCATATGATTTTACCAAAAATAATTCAATCTAGGCCCATTTAAATTTAAACTAGTGACAAATGGACATCAGAGTTAGAATCAGCACACGAAACAACCACAGAAAGAAAAAAAATGCATGTTGATGAAGGGTAAAAGTATAATATTTGGACTAAATGCTTTCATGCTATCAGAATGCATATGATACTAATGCATGGTGCCTCAGTGCATCAGTATTGTTTACATTCTGACAGCATGAAGAGTCTGAGGTTAGGATGTGTCTCAGGTTTCAGCAGTTTCTTCTAGCTGGTGGTGTAGGATAAACAACTGTAATGATGGACATATCACAACACCTGAATTTTAATGCTGTTGGTGAAGTATATGAGGCATTGGTAGGGCAGACGTCACACTATACACCTCTGTTTCACCCATTCAACTGCCCCGTCATCGATGCTGGAATACACTATGCTTCATCCATCTAACTGCCCCCTTAACTCGTGTAGGTCCTGAAAACAGCAGCGTCTAGTCACACTTTCACTGCACTCTGTGCCAATCGATTGCCTGAAACACCACCCCTGGTCCACCATCACGGCCACTGTCTGAGTCCGCGCTTGACCCTCTCCATCGGTTGCTCTCGAGAAGACCTGTCACGTTCCTGCACCCTCACTGCCCTCCTTTCAATCCGTTGTCGAATATTGGTGTGTACTCCATAGTGCGTGCGTTACAGATGTCCGCCTGGTTAAAAATTACTCTCCCAATATGTCATCAAGCTCGACTGTCCTTACCCCAATACCCAAATGTGTAAGAACAAGTACCACCGAAAAACCCACCACCTCCCAGGCGCCTTTCAGCCTTCATATCTACATAGAGGTTGTACCACTCTCAGCAGTCGATAATTCAAGTATCTGAATTGGTCTACATTGACTAGTTGAGTGTAGGCAATAACTCGCCTACTCGAAGCAAAGATCTGAACCCATAATCATGTGGCCACCCTGTGCAAGCTTCCTCACAGTTGTCAGACTTTTAACCAATGTTGAAGGAGGGGTGGTCCCCCTGGCCTCAATACAGCAATACAACACCAATAACATGAAGTGTAATGTTTGTACTTGTTTAACATCAACAACACATAAATTTACTCTGACTCAGCCCACCAGTTCAAGATCAAGTCAGGCAAAGCCTGATACTTCCATCAAACCCTTACAAGCCAAAGTCAACATATAAAATTATATGCAAAAGTAAAAACCCATAATTTGAATTCAAATTAACAAAAAAGGAAAACAGAAACAGATGAATTTGAATGAAATAGTAACACAAAAACAGGGGCTCCACCACAGGAGGGACAGGTGGATGAGGGAACGTGTCCCCCACCCACATTTTCAGATTTTAACGGATTTTTTTTCGGATTTCAGGCAGAAGAAATGCAGAGGCCCCACTGGGCCTCTGCATTTCTTCTGCCTGATTGGGAGAAGTGTTTGAACACCCCCCTCTAACTCGTCTCCTATGGCACGTAAACCAAAACAAAAAAACACTGTTTGAACCGTTATCAAAAATCATTTCAAAACTATTTGCTTTTCACTCACGTCAAAACTTAGGTCATCAGAGGTCATCGAAGGTCAAATTTTCCTGTTTTAACCCGCGCTGGGCCGGAGGGGGGCGTTTAGACGCCCCCCCCCCTCAGGTTTTTCCGGGATATCGGGAAAACGGCGGCGCTTTGCAGTACCTGTTCATTGATCCTTTACCCAGCTTTCTCTATTTTTTACTTCAGGTCATGTCAGGTCAGGTCACCAGGCCAGGTCATGTGACCCCACCTCCAAAAAAGTTTGCGGTCCTACCAAAGCCAGAGTTTTTAGTTGATCGGTTTCGTACCTTACTAGGATTTCATGAGAGCATTACTAGCTATTAGTTCGTAATATTTGATTTTCATATCGGTGACCTAAGGTTCAGGTTCATTTTCTTTGAACTCTCCATTATAAGTCAATGGGCTAATATTCAAATGTTTTCATTCTTAGAATACGCATGATATCAACCCAATTCCTTCATTTATCATGGTTTTATAGGCCATTTTTGAAGATCGATTGTTACAGTTTGTATGGTACCCTACAGGGTCAGCCGAGGTTCATCGAGGTCACAACACCTTTGTGTCAATAACTTCTCGACAAAATAGATAGAAAAGTGAAAACAACACCAATGGTTTATTCTTGGTCAAGACGACGTCTCCCAATATGCACATTGTGATCTTATTGGTCACCACTTGACCTCCTGAGGTCAAATTTATAGGTTAGAAACTACCTGGATACCCATATATATGATTCAACTTCTCAGAAGCGCCTTGGACGAGACAAACACTCGATGGAGTCACCATATTTCTTCCTATCTTCTTAACCCTATTCCTGGAGGGATGAAAAGTATACAAATCTGTCGGGGGGGGGGCTTTATTCGGCCCCCCTTCAGATCTCCGCTGTCATAAGAGCTAGAAACATGAAACTTGGTGTGTGACTAAGGTCGACATTATGAACGTCTGATTTTTGTCCAAAAATTTTGGTGATCCTAATGGTCCATTATCTCAAGTCAAAGACGGTCATCAAAAATTTTTGTCAAAACATATATTTTTCAGGAAACCTTGCCCATTATACTCGGAAACTATAGCAGCTAGGAGGAATCGGACAATCGCTGCTTAAAGCGGTTTTAATTGTCCTTTCACCGCCGTAAGCCGATCAGAAAATGGACCTAGTTCAATCGGTTTCGGACATTTAGAGAGGTCAACACATCTAAATGTTAAAACACCCTGTTTTACAACAATGTTTGTACGCTATATAACTTTATAATAAAAAAATAATTACAGCACTTTTTTAGAATACATCTGTTCTCGAACGTCATTGCTCGGTATCGTATCATATACAACATTTGTCAAATCGAAAATATTGACCCCGGTCAAGTCACAGGTCAAGGTCAAAGGACTAAATCGGTCAAAATGATATCAAGCAAGCAACGCGTATTGACGAGAAAACATTTTGAGACCATTTGTGATCACATATGTGTTTTGTTACAGTTATTGATAAAAAGGCTGTTGGTGACCTTGAATGACCTTCAAAAGGTCACTGACTAAAAAATGTATCCTTTTCATCTAAAATGGGCCTAAGATGACATGATGACTGAAATAATTGGATTGATGCAATTCGTATTAAACCCTACGATTTATCATTTTTACACCATAATACTATAATTAGAAGTTAGATTTGACCCTGACTCAGAGTCAATCAATATATATTTAGATAATACATTCCTGAAACTGTATCAATATCACAATTTAATATTTGGCATGTTTTTTCTCTTTTACTGATCTTCCGTTTTTTTTTAAACGTCATGAAATAAAAAACTGCATCATTTTGTGTGAAAAAAATAAGTTTTTCTCAAAAAAATTTCGGATTTCAAAAATTCTAAAATTTTGAAATTTGAGATAGCCATCTGGAATAATACAATTAATTCTCTACCGATTGTCTTTTTAGCCTAACACATTTCTACTCTTCAACAGCGCACAAATTCTCCATGATGTGTCTAAAACCATGCAAAGGATTTTTGTGTCTCAAAACGTCGAACATCTGCCCCCCTAAATACTGTCCTTGTCCCCTACTAATAATTCAAGTTGCGGTGAAATAAATGTACACCATTCGATGACGCAATGAAACGTCTGGAGAAAATCCAGCAAGTTATGGGAAAAATTCTGAGTTGAGATTATGAAATGACCCAAACGCTAAAAACCTCGAAGGGGGACCCGATTCGAGGCCCCCCCCCCACGACTCACCAATATAGGGTTAAGTAAACATTTTATATCGTGAAAACATTGTTAGGCAAAAAAAAAACAGCACCGTTTATTTCGATGACCACTGGAGCCACCAAACAAATTGACCTGAGATGAATATTATGAGAAACCTGAGTGCGATGCAAATTTCAATTGCTATCTATTGCTTCTTAACTTGTTTGCTCCTAGCTATCATAGTTTCCGAGATAATTGGGGGTAAGTCCTAAATCTGGAAAATCTGACTTTTTATGACCTCTGGTGACCCTAATTTTGACCTGATAAAAAATGAAATAGTTTCGAAATCGCTTCTGACGACCTCTCAAATGGTGTTTTTGGTTTACGTCTAGGTCCCATAGGAGCCGAGTTAGAAGGGGGCGTCGAAACGCCCCCACCCCGAGGAAGGTGGCGCCGAGCACCGGCCCGGCGCGGGATAAGACATCGCTCCAGAAACCCCCAAATATCTTGGAACTATGCTATCTAGAAACAAATGACCAAAAAAGACAATTGATGGTCATTTAAATTTGCATTCCAATAGATGTCCTCAAAATTGACCTCAGGTCAATAGTTA
This sequence comes from Semibalanus balanoides, assembly GCA_014673585.1. Lineage (NCBI taxonomy): Eukaryota > Metazoa > Arthropoda > Thecostraca > Balanomorpha > Balanidae > Semibalanus > Semibalanus balanoides. Next base: position 40,565 of record VOPJ01014038.1, read on the forward strand.
AGGCTCTAGAGGTCATTAAAGTAAAAAATGCTGATAAAAAATGCAAATAACTTCTTACCAAATAAAGATAACACAACTGTTTATGCCATTGTGTCTGTCTTGAAAAGGTGCTTTGACATTTGTTGAATTTTATCATGTTAGGTCAACTTAAAATGACATCAGGTCAAGTCAAGGTCAAGTGGTGACCCAAGTAGGTCATGTTGCATATCAGGAAATGTGTCTTGACAAGACAAGCACATTGGTGACAGTTGCACTTCTCTATCTGCATTATGTCCAGAGTTATTGACAAAAATGTGTTGGTGACCTCAGATTACCTCAGATGGACCTGTAAGGATCACCGAGCAAAACCTACACTTGGATCATCCATAATATCCTACTGGGAGCAAATTGACCTTAGCTGTCTGCATGCCTAAAAACCCCAATCAACAAACAAACAAAACATAATATCATACCATAACATTATCCAGAAGGAAATGGACTGATATTGTCAAAAAAGAAAGCAAATGAATATTTCTCCATTGACTTCTAATGGGGAGGTCACAAATTTGACCCGACCTCATGTCACCAATATCAAAAATCTGAGATACACATTTTGTAGATACTGATGACTTAATGTAATGTTATCCTAAGAGTTTTATATCAATCCCTTAGAAACTGGTCATGGCACGACTGCAAACTTTTTGGGAGGTGGGTCACCTGACCTGATGACCTGACATAATCTGACATGAAACTTTAATTTTCACAAAATGTGTGGAAAGGATCAATTATTATTATTTTTATAAATTTAGTCTTAATGTTTTGTATAGATGGCCTTCCGAGGTCAGACCCCGCGCTAAGCAGAGCTTGTTGCGCTGGTCCTGACATCACCACCCGGATTTGCGCCTAAGTTCCTCGTTGGCCGCATAATTTAGAGATGAAAGTTTTAAGTTGCCCGAATACCCTGGACACAGTCCGCTGCCGCTCACTGAATAGCCTGGCTTGGCCCTTGAGTGCGACCACGGCATCCGACAGCAAGCCATCCCAGTTCAGGAGCAAAATTAGCAAGCGCTGAAGGGACTCGAAACCAGGTTGCCACTACTGGGATAGGTCAGAAGACCAGCGCTCTCCCACTGAGCTACAGGGCGGGCGGACGTTATGACAAATTTGGCAGCGCTAAGCTCCACTGTTTTTTGTTATCTTGACAAAACAGGAGGGGGTGTTCAAACATGCCCCCCCCCCAGTGGGACGCAGGTCAACATTACGACTATGGGTGTTGCATGGCAATAATCAACTTAAGAATGCCTACACCGACCACCCCCTAACTTTCGGGAGATGGAGGCGCCCTTGGTAAAAACCCATAATTTGATTAAAATTTACAAATAAAACAGAAAACAGCATTCCAAATTGGCACCGACGGAGAAGCAGCAAGCTGGCATACCTTGACCTCAACCTTGCGCTCCTCGGGTTACTACACCCAAACTTGTAAAGGCTGAAATATTGAAAGTTGCACTGATTCTGGATTGTTTAAGTATATCACAAAGAATCAATGTATTCAATTTAGAGAACGCAGCTTCAAAAGGTTGGCCATGAAAGACACCAATTAAACACCGAACTACAAGACACAGACACACCTCTCTCACATGGGGGCACTAGAAAAACGTCCGTCAAGATAGCAGCAAGATTCATATTCGCGACATCCGCTGGCTGTTCAGACAGACATCTCGCCTGTGGCCCGAATATAGCTGCTCTCCTGGCAGTGAGTTCGGCGAATGTCTGAAAACTGGCAGTATTCGTATTTACCAACCTCGCGGCATTTTTGGAGCATCTTAGACGCGAGCAGCAGATTCAATATTCGCCGGACTCGATATACAGCTTACAGCAGGCAGATTCGGCGAATGTCTCAGTCTGTCAGTCACTATATCGGGAATATACCTCGCGGCCATAGCGGGAATCCAGAATCGGGTTTGTCACGTTATAGGGGGCAAATTCCCAAATAAGTCTCGCAATATTTGTATGGAAAAAATTTCATCGGATATGCTTGGCACTTATGGGCATCTAGCAACTGATTTATAAAAGCCACTTTCCTTTAAGCTATAAAAGCTGCTTATTTTGCCGATAATCTCAGAAAAATGTATCAAACTTGTGCTTCAATTTAGGGTGGTTTTTGGGCGCATCGTGCCCCGTTGGCCCCCTTCTGGAAACCGCCTCTATTGCCTGATCCGCCCATGTCCGCGCATATTGGGCGAATCTGTGCTTACTAGACAGTATTCGCCTGGGCTCGAACCACAAAACCAACTACCTGATCCAGCACGATTCGGTTGGATGTTATGCCAGGGACATAACATGCCATACTCGATAACTTAATTTACGCCGAGGTTTAGGTTTTGTCTACGAGTGGTTCTGGGCACTGCGGATCCAGAAAGTGTTATTTTGACAGTTTGGGGGGGCAAATCCCAAAAATTATTGCCATATCTGAAAAGCTCCAATCGATTTCGCTGTTATGTACAATAACTGAATTTAAAACAAAACGTTTCCTAGTAAAGCTGCCTTAGTTTAGCGACAAACTCAGGAAATGTGTCAAATGGCCGATTTGGTGGTTTGGGGGGCATGGCCCCTTTGGCCCCCTGGAATCCGCCCTTGGCTGGGGGGAGGATAGCCCCCCTCCTGGTAGGGGCCGCAGCGCAGCGAATGCGAAAGTGCGAGTGAGCGTTCGAAATCGTGGTTCCCGCGACCTAATTACTGTAAAGGCTATGGCCAGGTTCAGGTTATGGTCCCAATAAACATTTCCGATGCTCGGGTCGACGTCGGCAGATGTCAGCACTCGGCAGCGGCTTGCCGACGTCGTCTGGACCTCGGCTGGACGTCGGCATAAACGGACATAACGACGTCTAGCCGACGTCGGGCCGACGTTAGCCTGACGTCGGCAGGTTCACCGGGTTAAGTTTGCTAGGAATGGCAGGAAACAATTGTAATCAATTAAGTAATAGGTAACATAATCGAACCTGACATACCTTTACAACCATTACGGTTGCAGTGACTTACGATTAGAACGCTCCGCTCGCATTCCCTCGCTGCGCTGCGGCCCTACCTGGGGAGAGGCAGAGGGGGCTATCGTCCCCCTCCGGATCCGGATCCCCCAGATCATCTCGAAGACAAAACCTAAACCTACGGCGTAAGTAAGTTTCCGCCTGTATTAATGTTCTAGTAGATTATTCGCCGAATCACGCTGTGATGTGGTAAATTCGAGCCGACGAATATTTGTCTAGGTAGCAGCAGATTCGCCTACCAGTAAACATGCCGACGTCTAGACCGACGTCGGCCCAACGGTCGGCCGATGTCGACCTGACCTCGGCTGGATCTCGACTGGACCTCGGCTGGGACCTCGCTGGACCTTCGCTGAACGCTCAGGATATAAGGCGAACATATAATACGACGTGTAGCCGACATCGGAACGACGTCTAATCGACGTCGAGCCGACGTCGGCATGCCGCTGCCGAGATGCTGATATCTGCCGACGTCGACCCGACATCGAAATGTTTATTGGGAACAATAATCGAACCTGGCCATAGGCCTTTACAGTAATTACGGTCGCAGGGAACCACGATTCGAACGCTCCACTCGCATTCGCTCGCTGCGCTGCGGCCCTACCAGGAGGGGGGCTATCGAATCCCCCCCAGACCATCTCGTAGAAAAAACCTAACCCTACGGCGTAAATAAGTTATCGATGCATGCATGTAATGTCCTGGCATACATTCACCGAATCCGGTGCTGGATCAGGTAGTTGGTTTTGTGGT
>VOPJ01014039.1:0-55539 GCA_014673585.1 Semibalanus balanoides
AAAACAGAGATCGCATTAAACAAGTGTCAGTTTTCTGTTCCTGGATAATGCACGATCTAAAACCGTCAGCACAATACCAGGGATTGCTGATGTAAGGCTTCTGTCAACTGCACCCCGCGTTCTAACCCACCCCACAGGTGTGATCCCGCTGTCCCAGCTAAGATAACGCACACGTCCAGCCGGGGCAGATGGGGGAGGGGGGTGACAGGGGTGGCCCGCGTCACGTGTGACTCACGGACACCGTTTGTGACGTGACGTAACGTGACGTGACGGCGACACTGGCTAATGACCGCTGCAATCAGGCCGCGTCTCCGCCTATTGCAGAACAGTCTGTCGCTGTTCGCTCACAGAGCCGCCATCGTTCGCGGCGGCCCGGATCTCGTGCGACACGCCATTGCGTTGCGTGGGAGATGCAGAGATACACGGTAACGCACACGAAGCGGCCGATTGACACGTGGCTGCGTGACCAGTCACGGAAGAACAAGATAGCCGAAACGGAACTTCTAGGAAACGGAACGTTTTAGAAGGTTCGAATCCCTTTAGCGGATTTGTAAACATTAGCGGATTTTTAAGTGGGTTTAACAGAGTGGAAAGCCAAACTGTTCTAAGTTCTACCCCTATAGAAGCTCCACACGCATTCATCATTTGAACGTGCGGTATGACCCCTTTGTGGTAACTGGTAACCTCTGGACAGATTGTGATCAATTGGACGTATTCGTGCTGATGTGATGTGTGAGTGCCATGACAGCGGGCTCCTGTTTTGAGTGATACATTCAGCTGACCGGCTACAGCTGACTTTATAGCAGACTCATGTGACGCTGTGTGACCCACACAGACCAGCGCCCCCTCCCTGAGTCGGGTCGCGCACATGTCGCGCCCGGAGGCAGGCTCGGATAAATGTTTAACTGGGGGTGGGCAGATTGCCCCAGTGGAGCTGATTTGCCCCTCGTGAAACTGAGTTAATTTGTTACGAGTGGGCACTTGAACTATCAAAGATGGATGAATAGTTGTGAAGCATAAATAATTCAGAGTCATCGTCGCGGCGTTTTTTTCTTCTATAAGCCGAGATAGCAGAGTTAATTTGCGAGATGGGAGGTTTAGAATTTCGCACTTGCGCCACCATTGTAGACCTGCTGCTGTTCTGCCTAGGATATGCCAGATTTTTGCCCCCAACTGAGTTAGGGTTTTAGTTGTGGAGCAAAGGCTTCGTAAGAGAGCCTCTTCTTGCGTATGGTCTTTTACCGGTGTAAAGTTCTCAACGGCCTGTCTCCGTGCCTGGCGCCATAGATAATGTTAACGTGCTGGGGGGCAGATTCTGCCCCAGAGATCTTGAGATGCTGGGTCCGATTTCAATGAACAAACACCATTTGATTCGTCGTGACAAAATCATCTTTCTAATCCCATTTTTTGTTAAAAAATTGGGGGCCAGGGGCTTTTTTAAGATCGTTGCATCCGATCCAATGTGTCATCGCATGATCACGTGTTATCGTATGGTGCCTATGTGACTCTCCATAACCCTCTGTGACCTCGTATGACCCTGTATGACTCTGTCTAATCCTTGGTAACCCTAAATGACGCTTTGCAACCCTTAAAAACAGTTTTATCTTGTATAGCCCTTGGGTAATCCTGCATGGCCCCATGTAACCCTGTATGATTCAGAATAACCACGCATGACCCTGTGTCCCCCTGTATGGCCCTGGGTAGCCCCATATGACCCTGCGCACCCTGTGTAACCCCGCGTGACCTCCTGTGACCCTACGTTACCCCGCGTGACGCAAAGCGCCGTCTTCCGCCCGTGTGTGTGCCATTGACTCCCGTGGGCCGCTGCCAGGCCGACCGGCGGGGTCGGGGCGGCGCCGGTCCACCCACACCTGATCGACAGAGAGGTGCCAGGCTGCGGCACGAGGTCGCGATACCGCGGGGCAACTGTCTGTCGTCGCCGAGCCAGCTGGCAGCGACCAACACATCGACCGGAACTTCCAGCACGGTAAAGGAGCTTTGTTTTCTTCGAAAACTTTATATGGATAGGTGTCCCACTGACCCATGTGTTATACGATTGGTTTTCATAGTGCATGAAATTAAACTTTGCAGCAGTGTGTGACAGATTTTCGTACAGTTTTACTTCCAACAGCTGGTTGGCAGTAAACCCGCGCATAGAACCGGGACAGCGCCGCAGGCTGGTGGATCGGCCCGGGCCGGCCGCGTGCCGCGTGACCTCCTGCGACCACACGTGACCCCTCCTGACCTCTGACCCCGCTGCGCGCCAGCAGAACAGACGGAGCGCGTCAGATGATAGAGGGAGAGTGATATGATATGGCGGATTTCTGGATAGTAGCCATTCGACGAACACAGGGGGAGAGCAATGGGAAGCGATTTCTGGTTTGACAATACTAGGCATGAATTATAGGCACGTTTGTGGAACGCGGTCTTGGGTCAATTTGGATATGACGCCTGAAATGCAACGAGATGCTTTCTAGGACGTTCTGAAGTCTGAAGATATGAGGAGGGAGGGAGGAGTGCGTTTTGTTCCGTTAGGCTTTAACCCAATGTAAACCAAAGCACAGTTTTAGTGAAGTTGCAGGTATGCTACCACCTTGTTAAGTGGCTGAATCATTTTTTTCTCGAATTTAATACATGTGATGGCTGTGCCCGAATGCAAATGTAAAATAAAGTTGTATTTTTCACTTTGGTACAATCAAGGAGAAGGACGATTGAAAAACATTTCAAAATAGGTATCCGACGCTAGTATAAAGGTATTTACTGACAAGTTTGTGAGATGTTTCTGTTTAGGTATTGGTAATGCACCAAATCAGATATGTGATGAGAAGCTCGCATCGTTTTCAACCAGTTCTGAGAATATACCATCCTAATTTTGTAAATTTCAAACCGACCTTTAACCCTACCGCCCGCCCCACTGGGCCTGTGCGTATTTCCGTCTCGCCCCGGAGCTGGGTGTGTTGAACACCTCTAACTTCGGCTCCACATGGCAACGGGCGGGTTAGAGACAAGAGCACAAAAGACACTTTTCTCCTGAACCGTTATCAAATCTATTTTATCGAAAACTACATTCAGACTGGTTCTTTTTTTGACTCACGGTCAAAACTCAGGTAAACCAAGAGAATCAATCGAAGATCATCTTATCAATTTTAGGACATGCTCCAGAAACCCCCAAAATATCCTGGAAACTATGCTAATCTAGAACAAACTCATGACATCAAGTCTAGCCATGAAATTCAATCGCAACCGCAGGTCCCAAAAATTGACCCTCAGGTTAATAGTTTAGGCTCAAAAAAAAAAATAGAGGTATCATTAAAGTAAAAAAATCTGATTTTGGCAAAGAAATACTTTCGTAAATAACTTCTTACCCAAATAAGATAAAACGCCATACTGTTACGCGCCATCGGGTTTGTCTCTCAAGGCGCTTGAAATATGTACAAATTTGATCATGTTAGGTAGTCAAACTTAGAGAAAATATTCTACATAGTCAAGGTCAAGTGGTGACCAGTAGGTCCATGTTGCATATCAGTAGTAGTGTATCTTTGACGAACAACACACTGGTGAAGTATCAGTTCTTCTATCTTTCATTATGGCAGAGTTAATTGGAGAAAAAGTGTTGAGTGACTCGGATGACCTCAGATGACCCCGTAATGTTCCCTGAGCAAACTTGCATCTTGGATCATACATATATATCATATGATAACATCATCCATAAAGGAAATGGACTGAGATTATCGTCGACAAAGAAAGCATTTACTATTTCTCCACTTGACTTATAATTGTAGGGAGATCGCAAAATTGACCCGAACCTAAGGTCACCAGATCCTCGTCAAAATAAATGTCAGATTAAATCATTATGTTATGTATAGACTCAGAATTTTGTCATGACTTTAATGTATCCTAAAAGTTTGATTCGATACCCTTTATAAACTGTAGTCATGGCACGCCGCAAAACGTTTTTGTAGCGTAGGGTCTTTGACCCTGACCTGGTGACCTGACCTGACCTGAACACGAACTTGAATTTTCGCTAAAATTTCCGGAAAGAAATTTAGTGAGTCACGTTATGTCCGAATTGGCGGGCGTACGCGCCGCCGTTTCTTTTTCGCGTCTATCATGGTAAAACATGAGGGGGGTGTTCGACCCACACACCTCCCCCTAGTGGGCGCTCTGGAGGTATATGTGAGCGTTTGCCCGACAGATCCTCACGTTTTTCTAACGCGTGCCCTCGAAGCCTCTGCAGTTACGGACGCCTGAATGGAGGGGGAAATTCCCGCCCTCACCCTATGATCAAACACGCATCGAGTCATCTGTTCTAGCGGACAGGCTGTTCTGTTCTAACTAGATTTGAGACAAATTGAAAGTTTGTCGGTCGCTATTTTAGGCTCGGGTCACATATGAGGTCACAGAAGAGGCTCTCATCAATGTCATATTTTCCTACGAAGTTAGCATTTGCCTAGATACCCAATATTTTCCCAATGATATCGGGAGACTGTGAATTATACACAAAACCGGAAAAGCTAATTCGAAAAGCCTCTTGATATTTGACACATGTGATCCATCAAATTTTAACCAGTTCAATAGTTTATGCTCGAGCAGAGGTGCATCAAAGAGATCGTGACGCTTATAATTATTTCTGACTTATATTCTTATCTGTCTAAATACGTTGTTGCTCTAACATATCTCAACGCACATAAAGCAATACGTTATGTACGCATCGGGGTGTCATGTATTAATGATACTTTTGGGGCGTCCCTAAAATTATTTCAAATTTTTTAACATTGGGTTCCTATTATGGCGTGGTGCATTTGGTAAGAGTTGAAATTATATGTTTTATAAATATAGAGGGAGTTAAGCATTGGGGCTAGCAAGTCATGGTTTCAGAATATAGAGGCACCTGTTTATGGCCTGTTATTGATCTGCATCTTTCTTTTTGGTTGTCCCGAGATCCAGGTGTTCATCTTGAATAATACCTATCTGTTCATTTCAACACAGGTTTGGCTAACTGAGCACAATTTGACCCAGAGTAAAGGGTCGAAGTTGGTGACGCCAGCAGTGGCGGAATCCAGATGAGAGGGCCAGGGCCGGATTTGGCGCCATTGGAGCTCGAACTATGAGTCTTGAAGATTTTCTGGATCCTCCACCCTGGACTCAAGGTTAGTTTATGGTTTGCAGGTTATTGTGAGACGCTGTCTCGACGAGACCACATAGCACATAGATACTATTTTCAATCATTTACTGTCTTCCTTTGTCAAGTGTATTGAACAACCAGTATTGGTGGTCAAGGAAATTAACCCTGACCCTTGGTCACCGATATCAGAAATCCGAGAGTTTACGTAACCTTTTATATTCATGTTTACAGGTATATACACATTTTAAGGAGATTCTAATGACATGATCTTATGATGATTATCCTGCACAAGTTATGAACCGAGGTCAGATTAGCTGCACTACTGTGACTACCTAATACGCACATTGCAAACATTTTGGGAAGTGCAGAGTATTCAATTCACGGTCGAACCTATTTTGGATCTGGTGACAAATTCGTACCTGTCATATGAACGCAGAGACCCACACAAGTGGTGTAACAAGGTACAGAATGTGAGTAGTCTAATTTTCGAGAACATGTATGCAGTATCTTATATACTCGTGGTCGCTGCACCTCTTCACGCTTTTTCCGCATTTCAGCACAGAAGCCGAGGGGGTGGGCGCCATTTTGTCCCCCCCCCACCCTCTCCTACAGCCCCGTTAATGTGCAATCGGTATTTATCGTGCGTGGCCGAGCGGTCTAAGGCGCCCTGGGTTTTATGGAGGCAATTGATTGGATGCGCAGTCTCCTCGGAGGCGCGGGTTCGAATCCCGCCGCTGCCATATCTTTTTAAATATTAAATGACGAGTCATTTGGCCTGAATAAGCGATTTGATATCGCTGTGCACTGTTCAGAAAGCAGCCTCCCATCGTACAGCCAATGTGTGGTAAGTGGTATGCAGCTGCTTCCGTTTTACACTTTTCTGGCATGATTTCTCTTGCTAATAGCAGGCTGCTTAGTTTTCAAGGAATTTAGTTAGCCCATCAAAGCTTCTATCGGTTCCGAGATCAGTTAGGATCAGAGATCCATTGTCATTGTTTATCATGAGATCCTGTGGAATCCAAGATCAGTTGTAAAATTTGCTTCGAGTGCCATCACACTGCGGACTCTAAATAATACCACGTGTGTAATTTACTCAGGATGCCGTGTTCCTATAATAATCGCGTAAGATTTGCGTTTTAGTCCGAGAGAATACCTCTAGGGTTTAGCAACATAGATTTCATCTTCATTTCAGACTACCATTGCGTCATATCTGACTTCTTATAAGGTAATCTAGGCAGCAAAATATGTAACCGACACAGTCTGGGATCAGCGTGCTAGTTTATCTTGATTGAACAGGAAGCAGTGAACTCGTTTGGCGAGAGCACGTCGATTAGTAATCGTTTTCACCGACACACGATCCCAGGAATAATGGGACCAGGACAATTCAGCTACGGTCGCTCTTAAATGCTATACCATTTCTGCGGTGGATGAAACAGATGCGGCGGCCCGATGTCGCGAGCATGCTGTGCGGGATCGTCGAACTCGGAGCCAGATCAAGAGCCGTTTGTATATACGAGAGATCAGTTATCAACGCAATAGCGCCAGTAGCGAGCAGTCGTTGAGAAGGACGATGAGTGATTACCTCTATTGCGTGCTTCCCCTTAGAATATTACACAGCCGTCAGATGCACTTATGCATGACTTCGTGGTCCCTTGTTGCTAGTTGACAACAGGAAGGTCCGGTGAATATAAGCCGTCTTGTTGTCACTCCCAGTCGAGCGAGTTATCCCTAACAACTCGCTGAGTCGATTATCATCGAACCAGGGCTGCGAACACAAGTACACACATGTTCTTTATCACCCTGTACGTAGCGGCAGCGTGACGTGCATTCGGGTATTTCATTTATCTAGCCCTTAATGTTGCGCAATGTATGCTAAAATTATGAATCAGTATTTCAATATCGTTGTTTTAACCGATCACTCTGCAGTAATTATAGGACTGGGATGCAAGGTGAGGAGGTTCAATATGGCTGTCATCATTATTCGAGATGGAGTTCATGTGATCACTTCAATGTCTTCATTATTCAGAGGATGATACATATATGTGAGTGGTTTGCGTATGAACACTTGCCAATCATACACCCTGAGCCGAAATAATCTAAATAGAGTTCTTGAGACCATATGCACACTGATGAGATATTATCGTGAGTACGCTGGACATCTATATAGTGAACACTACTTCAGTATGAGAGTATCACACCATCGCAGATTTTTGCTGCGGGAAGTGCCCAATCCTGAGGAATCAGCTTGTATGTACATCGAGCAGATCTGGAGAGTGTTTTATATAGCTGCGAGGATCCTTATAAATTCCTGTTGAGTCGTATTTTTAACAGAAGCTTTTGCATATTCGGTTTTTTCTATGACAACTTACATTCACATGAGTAACTAACAAACTAACTAGACTTACAACACTACTAACCAGGGGCTTAGCCCAGGGGGACGGGGCTATTTCCTCATGGAGCAAAGCAAATTTACTTACAATTAGACAGAAATAAGATTTTCTGGACGACCCCCGACCTTACCCCGAGTACCTCCCTCCTACCCCGAGTAACCCTCGCCCCCTTCCCCTCCCGGTCAACAACATATAGCTGAGGAGCGAAATTTGATTTGATCACTTACGTGCCCCCCCCCCCTGATAAAAATCCTGGCTACGTGCCTGCTACTAACACCTTGACTTACATCAATAAAGACCTTTGGCGTTGATTCGTCGGTTATTGCCAATCCGCCTCACCGCGATGCTGGTCATGTTAATGCGTCACAATACTAAGGGATGAGATTAGCTGTGACTTGATACGTAAACCCCGCCAGAAACAGCGCCCCATAGCGCAGTGCTACTGTCGGTTACAGGGTAACAAGGAGCCTCCACACCGTTCGCATACGCATTACCCACTAAGTTTGCGTGCGTATGCGCCATTATATGTATAATGACCGCTAACACGTGCCAACGAATGAGTTGCTGTTAGGAGCATCCACCAACCATTGTATCATTGACATTAACAGGAAAATGCACGCAGAAATATGACCGTGTAGGCAAATTTACACCTGTAGGTATATGGCCATTAGCTGCCACATTGCAGCCTGGAAGCTGTTGAAATCCAACAGGTAATTATTTGTAGTCTGGAATATAAAGGAATCAATAAAAGAAGCAGCGGCGCGTATGTAGCGCTAGCAATCATTGTAATTTATATTCAGTAGTCATGAATATAATTTTGGACAGTATTTCCGACATCTTCGGCCCGTTTTATGATGTATTAGTTAAGCATGGGCTTTGTCCCTGCTCTCATTCGTCGATCAATTCTGCGTTGTGATTTAAAGGGACACTGTCTGTTCAAAGTAAAATTTGATATGTTAATGTACAATCGGATTTGATGGGCACCATGAAGTCCTTTTTAAATTAAATTCGCGCCTAGTCGCCTAATATCATTGATCAAAGTTCAGTTTTATTCCAGCCAATGACATTGACGAGTGCGAGTCTGCCACCACTACGTAGCAAAATCAATAAGTTGCAGCCTTGTGCAACTATGGAAAATAGTGATATTTTTTGCTTAAACATTCTGCCCAAATTTATAATGTCTGAAAACATTTCATGCCTTATTATGCCTGTTTAAAGCTCAATAATAGGCATAAAGGAAAATATTTCCCCGAAGGACAAAGATTTATCCCGTTTTTTTTTAACTTTTTCAAAGGGATATTGAGCTCCATCCATTGATGAAGTTTTTTTCAACCGAGGTTTTTTGGTATCGGATTGTTTACATTGTTTTAAGGTACTCCCTGCAAGTGCACAGTGTTGTTTATAAATACGTAAATGTCTCAACTGTGCTGAATTTGGCGTTAAATCGCAGTCATATATCTAATGGGGTTTAGAAATCGCAAGCCGTTTTTAAATTATTATGAAAAATGAAATAAATTATAGCTTTTTTTGTGTTTGCGCTGCTTTTGTGAGCATAAGAGGAGGGTTAAAAAATAAATATTAATATCTAGTCCCTAAGAATTGTTTTCGCATGTTTTTGCGATATCATCCGGAAGAGGCAGTGTCCTTTTAAGAAGTCTGGTGCGGTTCATATAATCGAGGGAACAACCGCTCCACGGATACCTTGTAAGGACTTGCAATGGGTCATTTGGTAACGGACAAGGCATGCTTTATTACGCTTCTGTTCTGTTGCACAATCGAATCGTAGGGTTTTGTGATATTGAGTCATTTTTCACTTCATCAAATCACGATGTGTTTTACAACCCAAGTTGTGTCATGACTAGCACTATGTTAACGAGTCGTACGAAAGCTATCAACGCACCTGCGGCGCTAGGGGGCGGTATTCATTTACAACGCTTTGCAGCGCAAATGGACATGGATAATGTCAATTCGCTGCGCACTACCCGGAATAGTTCATTAAGTAGCAGTTGAAATTCTAATGATTGTAGGCTCGGCCTGGCAATGAGAGATAATCATGCAACACCGTGCTTTTGGAGCTGTGTGATTTCATGACAATTGTCTGCACAGTGTGACGCGGATCTAGCAAATGACAACAATTGCACGCACTCATTTCAATATAGCACGATACTATCAGCTGTATAACTCGCCGGTGCCGTGACAGCACTGCCGTCCACCCATCGTCAATAAACTGTGTTTAATGGCATCAAGAGAACCGGCTGGCCTCTTTATTAGCCAATGACCCAAATATGAAGCAAAGAGCGATGCAAACCCAGTGCAATAATGGCTCAACTAGCGTTCATTACCGTGCATTGAGCCGGTGCACATATAGTGCATTGAGCCGGTGCACAGATAGTGCATTGAGCCGGTGCACAGATAGTGCACTGCAGTCATTACCGTGCAGCGGCTGTCTGCAGCGTCCCGGCAGCCCTCTGACGATAAGTTAATTGGCCGATCATTGAATGTTTTGCTCCAGCGACCTGCTGCGGCATGCGTCAGCCGACCCTCCGCCACGCGGGGTCACCAACCCTTCCTTCTCCAGGACAGCCGCCGTCTGGGGCCGACAACAGGGGCACGATCGGGCGCCCCGCGGAGGGGACCCGAGCGGCCAGACGAGCGGGCAGCCGGGCGACACCAGCGAGGTCTCCTCATCACGGCGCAGTCCTGTTGCGCCGCCGCTCGTGACAACAAAAGGCGGTGCCGATTTGCATGTGCCGCCGGCGTCTGCGGCCGGGGCGGAGCGCCGCCGCGTCAGATGCGGCCGGCGATACACCGGCGCACCGGCGTCATACACCGGCGATACACCGGCGTCACGGCGTGTCGGACAGAGATCGATCGCCGAGTGATAGCGGCTCTCTGGCTGTGTCTCAGCTGGGCGGGGAGCTGGTGAGGAGCTGGTGAGGAGCTGGCGGAGATGGTATCTGCCGGCTCTCTGTCGGTGTTCGGCAGCCGGTGCAGCCTGGGTCGGCCGCCGCCGCCGCCGGTCTGTCACGGCTCGCCGGTCCACTGTATGATAATGACGACAAAAAGGTCGGCGCTGATGGTAATGACCCCCTCCCCAGCGTGACACACACTGGGGTAGTAGACGACCCAGAGAGACTGGAGACAGCGGGAGGATCCAGGGCAGGCGGGCGGGCGCCGCAGGCAGACAGGGTGGGGTAGTAGACGAACCAGAGAGACTGGAGACAGCGGGGGATCCAGCCAGGGCAAGCGGCGAGCGGCCGCAGCAGACAGGGTGGGGTAAAAAAAAGCGGGTTAAGGGGGAACCGAAAAACCCAGAGAGACTGCGAGACAGCGGGGGACCAGCCCAGCGGGTCAGGCGGCGAAAGCGCAAGCGCACCACGCAGACAGGGTGGGCGGTAGTAGTAGACGACCCAGAGAGACTGGAGACAAGCGGGGGATCCCAGCCAGGGCAGGCGGGCGAGCGCCGCAACGCAGACAGGCCCGTGGGGTAGCCTAGTACGATCCGCAGAGAGACTGGGGCAGCACAGCGGGGGTATCGGCATGTCCAGTGGCGAGAGGACACGCGGTACAGCGTCCGCTGACGCGAGAGCCTCGCACGGGTGGGGTAGTTGAGGTGGACCGACCCAGAGAGTGAGGACTTTGATGATCAGGCGGGTGATCCAGCCCAGGGTCATGGCGTGGCGAGCGCCGCAGCAGACAGGTGTTGGGTGTAGTAGACGACCCAGAGAGACTGGAGACAGCGGGGGATCCAGGGCAGGCGGGCGGGCGCCGCGGCAGACAGGGTGGGGTAGTAGACGAACCAGAGAGACTGGAGACAGCGGGGGGTAGGGCAGGCGGGCGGTGCGCCGCAGCAGACAGGGTGGGGTAGGTAGACGACCCAGAGAGATCCTGCTGGCAGGATCCGCCGCGTGCTGGGTGAGCTGTGGTGGGCGAAGGCGGGGTCTCGGGCTCGCCAGTTAGCACGGGGGTGGTGGGAGCGGGCAGGGCGGCGAGCAGCCGCCGCCGCTCGCCCTGCCGTCGCGCCGCGCTGGCTGGCTGCGTTGACACGGTAATTGTATCTGTAGAGTAATGGATGGTTGACCGGTCGGTCGACTCGTCCGTGTCGATTGTACTCGCGTGCCTAGTGTGGTCGTGTGTCACGCAGGCGTGATTACCACAACCTGCGGCAGGAGGTGTCCGTTTTTGTGGGCGCGTCTGCTGGCCGACGCAGTTGGCTCATCTATTCGCCACGTTGCCATGGTGTCTCGGCTGGTGTTGTGTGGATGGCGGCGTTCAGATCAGTGATAGTGTCGCCCATCGGTTCAGGTAGGCTTCGAAAGTGGTGTGGTGTTATTGGACGACGCGAGCGATGATCGGGAATGGCCTTCGATGCGGTTCTTTGTACGTGCTTGTTTGTATGGTGAAAATTATGGCCATTGGCGCTTGTGCGTTTTTGTTTGGTTGTTGCGACTCTGTGTGTAACATTGCCGATGGTAATTTGGCTGAGAGAGCGCTCGTCCGTTCCTTGCTCAGCGCCGCCGCGCTCGCGCTCTTAGGTTCTTAGTTGATATGTTGGTTGACTTTTATTGTTTGTGATTTGATATGTTATACTTAGATAGCCCATGGCGGACCCTAGCGCTAGGTGTGAAACATTGTGCATCACATTGGAGATCCAGAGATGCTGGGCGTGGATGCTATGCTGGGCATGCAATATAAGTTAGGATTGTGTGAGACCGCTAAAGTGTTGTTTAGCATTAAAGTTTTTAGTGAAGATTGCCTTTGATCTCGTGCTGTTGCGTGCGATATGGAGATTCAGATTCTTCCGCGAAATGATGTCGTGGTCTAGTGTGGATGACGACTTGCAGGTCCTTTGCAATTCCTTCTATGTTGTTGGTGATGGGACGCTGTCTCGTTTTGGGAATGTGGATCTGCTGTTCACCATTTGCTGTGCAATATGATGGCGGAATGTTAAACATTGACCTCCTCAGGGATTCAATAGAATTTCCATCATCTATTATGATACCAACGGCCAGCCATCACTTTCTACCGAACATCTCCTTCCGTCTTTCACCTCTTCGCATCCGCGGAAACACTCTTAGTCTCATGATCGTGGCTGTCGGTCTTCGAGATACTCTATGTGTCGTAATTCTATCGATCGGTGCATTGTGAACAGACTCCATGTGTCAGCACTGCTGACACCTATCGGCTGACAGCCATTCCCTCGCCCCGTTCATGTGCTTTCCACCCTGATGTAGTGTGGGCCAACAGACGGTCTTCCTTAGTGCTGTGGACTCCAATGCATGTTGCGTTGGTCTTTTTGCCTCAACGGGCACGGGCTGCCGAGCTGTAGCCCGGTGTTCATTGAGTTCCGCCCATGACGGGTCCCTGGTCTGGCTAGACTTGGTTGGCTCGGATTATAGTATGTGTCGTGCTTCTCTCATGTGTGTGCTGTTGCTTCAGGCGTGAGGGCTCGTAGACTAAACGTGTCATGGCACGTCTACATAGTCCGCCGGCCTGCGGACTCTATCGAGGTGATCACTAAGTGGTGTAGCGGCGGCTGAGGTCTTTGGTGGCTGGATGTGCAGTCTCTGGTGTAGAGTGGGTGGCTCCAGGGCTAGGTGGGGGTTCCGGCACGAGGGCGGGGACTCGGGTTTCCTGAGACGGTGGATCTGACGATCTGAGTCTCGTTAGGTTGTCGGTCGGCGGCTGGTTGTTCGCTTCGTTGTATTGGTGTGTTGCCCTGCAGGACACGCGCGTGTCTGGGCGATCTGGAGTTAGATCCTGGGACAAAGGTCACGGAAGGGTACCTACTTTGTGAAAGGCAGAGATCCTTGAAGATTGGACGAACTAATTGAATGCTGACGAAGAGGCTGTAGCTTTGAACGAGTTGTGATCCGAAGCATATTGCAAACAGGATGGAGTCTTGAACACGTGTCTGGAATATACATTTCAGTGTCCCATCCTAGACCGTCACTTGCGCAAATGTTTTGAAAGGAGTCCAGCCTTGGCAGAGCAAGGCAGTACGAACGAGTGTCGGTGCCCTAGAAGGGAATACAGTGTGGGATTAGCCGAGAGCCCGCCGCCCGCCCTCGCCCCACTCCTGGACACCAGAAAAAATTCCTTCTTCATTCTTATCCACTTCCTGTGTCTTTATTGTTTTAAACCCCTACTAAGAAGTAAGGGAGAAAAACACACACAAACAAATCCCAAACACTAATAGCACCATAAATATAGCTCGATATACTGCCAACAACTGTCATCCAAGTCGGAACCTATCCAGTCATTACAACTACTATCGAGATGCATCGCATAACGCTTATCTATGGGTGTAACAGCCTCTTGATTGCATCTGGCCATAACACTTTTCACCAAACCATCGATCATTGCGGATCTTTAGGACTGTGCTTATATCACGCTGTTCAGTTTCGACCGCAACACAACTACCTCCGTGTGCGACCCCATCGGTAACGGAGCCAACACACCGTGCCCCACAGCTTTCGATCTCTCTCCCTACCTCTATTGAAGACAAACCACGCAAGCGGCCGGTCTTCTGCACACTGGCGGATCAATTGTCCCAGCCCCTAAATTCCGCCGAATAGGTGCTGGCGCGCTCGATGCCGGGACCCCGCGGCGCCCAGACGCCACGCACAGCGGCGGGCCGGCGAATACACACACGGTGCGTAGTGCGGGGTCAGGCAGGTAATGGCGGGTCTGTTCGGGGACCGAGGAACGGGGCTGGGCGGGGCGGCGGCAGCAGCAGGGACCTGATGTTAGCCGACTGATTCCTCAGAGAGCCTTCATTGTGTCTGAGCTGGGAGGCAGCAGCAGCAGCAGCAGCGGCGGCGCCGGGGGCGGCAGAGGGCGGTAATACAGGGAGAGATAACGGTACCTGACACACCTGTCACGTGGGAGGCCGGCGAGGTGTGTGCGTGTGACGCAGATGCCTGTCGTCCCCTGGTCGCTGCGGGGCTGTGGGCGGAACCTGCAGCCTGATCCGGGCCCGTGGGTGGAGATGGCGTCGGATACGGTCTGATAGTTCTGTGTCACTGTGTCACTTCTGCGGCTGGTCGGGAGCTGGAGATGCGTGACTGACTTCGGGGGTGGTCTAGCTGACGGGAAGGGGGTCTACTTGGCGTGGTGGGATTGATTCCACTTCAAAGACATCCGCCTTATTCTGGCATAAAGCTGATAATTTGTTTTGTTCTCAAGTCCCCTGGGTACATTAAAGGCCTCGGCATCCAATGACGTTGGCATTATTCATGCCACATTGTGACAACATGTGCCAGATCAATATATCCTTGACTGTCATGCCACGCAGACGCTGAACGAGCAAATACAGGCATTTCTTACAAAGGTATGGAAGGTTTGGCTGCACTTGTTCTCCGCATGAAACAACACATCACTGCAGCAACAACATGTTCTGCATAGCAGTCGGAAACTTTCCCATTACTCATTCTATCCAGATCGCATATCGCTCACGTCCTCACAGCGCTCCCTCCGAAACAGTGTGACGCACAGGGTTCACGGCCTGTTTCTCCCAATCTGTTTCGATAATCAGCTACTGTCACTGTTTGTCACCTCCGTCCCACCGTGGATAGGCAGTCCGGAGTAGTGACTGACTAGTGTCCGACCTGTCGCTGTCACCTCCGTCAGTCACTACAGGATAGGGAGTAGCAACTGACTTACTGTCCGATCTGTGGCGTTTGTTTGACAAGCACCATCCCAGCAGTGAAGTCTCATCTGGACGGGACTGGAGACGTGACACCTCCGACGTTTTTACCCCCAACTGCTTCATTTGGAGTGATTCAATTGCATTACAAAAGGAATCAACGACAGAATGGTTTGGTTTCGGGATCGGCAACGTAGCACTTGTTCTGCCATAACTTCCACTAGCTCGCCAATGTATTGAGTTGCACTGTCATACAAGCATAGCATATCAAAGCGAAGTCAGCACTATTTTCTTCCTTTGATTTTTGTCTGGACCTCCCGTCCTGTGGCTCATACCGCAGGCCGTAAAAAGAAGCATCAATTGGAATTGTGAAGTTACTGGGATATAACAATAGTAAATAGTGCTGTCACTATGCTATGTTATGCTGTGTATACTAAGGGTCAAAACCACATCCTCTTGGGATCAAGACTCTGACCTCGAATGTGGCATAGTCTCTTTTGTCGTCAGTTTGTCAAGTCATCGTGACACGAGCAGCATCCGCCATCGATACCAAATGTCACGCGAGTTGTTAACAATCATCCGGCGTACATTTATAGAGCATTTTACTGTACCAGTGAAGGTGTCAAACAAACATGCATTTATAGAGCATTCGGCTGTACCAATGGAGATGTCACACAAACATATCGAGCCTCGAGGTAACCACCAGTGATACATCGCACTGTCAGTGCGGAGACCCGCGACAGTATAAGCCAGTTCACAACAGATCCTCTGTCATGTGAAAAATTCAGTTTATGTATACCAAATGTTTTGCTGTGCTCGTTTACCAGATCACACCACATCTCTACCGACTGCGAGTCTCCCGACCATGACTTTGAGACTGTACCCGTCACGCCCCTCCCCAGTCCCCATCCAGCGCCGCCGACTTTGTGACTGTACCCATCACGACCCTCCCCGTCCAGCGCCGCCGACTTTGTGACTGTATCCGTCACGAGCCTCCCCGTCCAGCGCCGCCGGATGTTGTGGTGAATCACCAGTTGCTATCTCCGTACATACAGTGAACCTGCAGACATCGCCCCTGTGACACGGCCGAGGTCGTCAGGCGTCACTTCCCAGGCCAGGTAGAGCTCTTCCTGTGCCAGGTTTGGGGTTCAAGTTCAAGTTCAAGTTCGTGTGTTCAGGGAGCGTCCACGCAGTGGCTATTCTGCACCCAGTCAATGAGTACAATGAACGTACAACATAGCGATAAGTTTGATATGAGTTGGAGAAAGCTTAGCAGCTTGTTTATTGTATTTTTTGCCAAATGATCACCCGTGGCCGTGCCAATAACATATTATTGTAATCAAAAGTTAGGCTAGCTGCAAAAGTTAGCTCAATACTAGTTTGGCATTCACTTTAGATAGACCCAAGTGGTTCGCATGTATTGTTTTAAATGTTTATGGTCTGGCCGCGCACACCAAATTGTAACAGCCCGAGCATTCCCGACAGGTCTCCATAATCTCAATAAGCCCACGATCAGCCCTCAAGCCACTACATGTTCCATCAGCGCCCCTCAGACACAACCCAGTGACCGGGAGATGACCCGGTGACCTGGGAGATGACCCGGTGACCGGGGGTGACCCGGTGACCGGGAGATGACCCGGTGATCGGGAGATGACCCGGTGACCGGGAGGTGACCCGGTGACCGGGAGGTGACCGGGAGTTGACCCTGTGTCGCGTGTCGCCTGACCGCCGGTCGACAGGACGCCGACGGACTCGTGATTGATCCCCCGGCTGAGCCGGGCTGCTGATCAGTGATCAGTCACAATCACCATGGTAATCACCCCTATCACCGGCCGGTCAGAGGGGGAGGCGGGGGAGGGGTGCGGGCAGGTGCCGCGCGCTGTCAGATCAGCCCCGACACGCCGTGATGAGTCCGAGTGGAAGGGTGGACAGGGTTATGATGTCACGCTGGAAGGGGTGGAGACTCGGGCGAAATGAATGGAGTGGCTAGGACCAGCCAGGCAGAAGGAAGTCTGTGAAGATAAATTGACTCAGCGGTGACTTTGTTATATGGCAATATAACCCGATGAAGCTTGTCAGCTAGCGCAAAACACTAAGCCACTTCAGCAATTTGTTCGTGGACGTCTCACATGTCCTGCAACAAGGCTCACTTAAACGAATTTCGGAGACAAAAAGTTGGCGATAGATGCCAGCAGAGACCACTGAGCGTCAATTAGATACAGCAGAGTTCGCTCCGATGCGACTTTTATTCTTCTGGCGCGCTGTTTTCGGAAATGGCTCGCGCTGCCGTCTTTCACTGTCAGCGGGCACATTTCCAGGAGCGGCGCCACTGGCAGAGAACGCCCTCCGAATTCCCCAGCCTGTCTTCTATCTGCGGCGGATGACAGTCCCGGCGCACCGGAGACGGATTATATCGTTAGTTTGGTCTGTCACCCGGAGCTGATGTCACCTACAGCGGAGCTGTTTGTTTCCGCGGTCCCAGCAAAAAACGGACGGAATTATTTCCGTTTCCAGGGTATGATGTTATCCGGGAGAAGTGTGCATAAATACATGCTGGCTGTTAATCTCTTTTTGCAGATTAACATCAGTTTAAACGCTCCGAACGTTTAACCTGCTTTATCTTTAGATGTATTAAGGTTTTTGGTTTTACTTTATTATAAATTGGCTGTAGTAATGAAAACACGGTGAATTTGTATAACCTAATTTGTGTATAATACTAGTAACCATGCACATTTGGTATATGTGTGCTGAAGCTGAAATAGTTATACTTACATCAGCCAGAAAAACAAAACCCTTAATTCATCTTATTTGCATCATATTTCATCGCTCATCTGAAAATCCCGTATATGCCATTTAGCCCTTGTAGCTCTCATATTGCGTCAGCTAATAGGTAAGTATGTACAGTTTTGCGACAGCATAGCGGAGCAGACACCTACCCAAGCATACAGGCTCTGAACATAGAATAACCGTTTTCACGAGGAATTGTATTTACTGAGTGATTAGGGTGTTTGGGTCGCTTGGGGCATTTGGAGTGATTGGGGCGTTTGGTTTAATAGGGGGGTGGCAGAATTGGTGAATTTTGGCATTCTGGAATCAAGGACATTTTGGACATAGCACCGTGTCACGTGGCCATAGCTCTAACACTGGCCCAAATCCCCCCATTAAAACCAAACTCCCCAATCGCCCCACTCGCCCCGAACGCCCCAAACGCCCCAATCACCCGGTAAGTAAAATCCTTCGTAAAAACGGTTAATTAGACAGTGAACCTACTCACACAAACGTAACCTTGCGACCACACACAATGAAACGAACTACTCACGCACAACAAATTATGCAACCAAGGTTTTCCTAAACTACCCCGAAGTACTCATTTTGAAGCCACTAACGACTCAACTCCCTTGCTGACGTCGTTCTCTTTCGTTCGCCCTGAACACGTCCAACCTCCAAAACATCTCTGACCCGACCGACCGAATCTACTCCCCTGCAACACGATCTACAATATCACCGCCGTCCGCGCTGCCGCCGGCTTTCGCTGTTTACCCGGCAGCGACAACTAAGCGCTGAGTGTGCGTGTCGATTTAGCAGCCGTATCCCTTCCGTCCCTGATTGATTCAGTCGTGCAGCCATGTTGAATATTCAGCGGTGGTAGTTTGCTGATAATTAATCTGCCTGCGCTGCCCCTATTACTGATGGCTATTTGCCGTAATCTGTCTTCGGGTCGGGCCAGAAATTAACATACGCCATTTGCCAATGTCAAACCTCTCAGATTCAGCGGCTCGAGAGAGTCTCTGGCCGACGATCGGCAGCGGCGGAGGAATTAATCGAGTCGAGCGGCGGAGCACAGCACGAGTAGCGCACGAGGAAGGAGCCGCAGTGGCACAATTGTGATGAATTATGCAGCAGAGGGCGAGAAATGAAGACGCCAAAGGTGCGGTCAGGATGTCGAAGGAGCACAGAATAGGTGAATACTCAACTGCGGCACTGAGTGTCAGGGAAAATAGCTTCTTAAAAGCAGTGTTTCTAACGTGTCTTTTGAATGTCAAAACTATCTTGTCTTACGGAAATACGTTGTTTGATTTGATGGGATACGATGAAAACACAACTGGAGCTCCTTAGGTCTGATTAATTCACCTTGATTGTTTTTTGCTTATTTTCCTTTCGATAACGACGATCACCACAGGCACTGTTTGGCAGACGAACATTGTTTGACCACAGATATTCTTACCACCAGCTTCTAAGTTTATTTCGGCAGCTTTGAAAGCACGTAGGTACGGCTTTCTTGCATCAGCCAAAACACTTACCAGTACCAGTGGAATACAAAAACAGTCATTGAGTTCGTTCGTTATCGCAATCGAAATACAAATTCAAAATTATACGTACAGTACATCAAAACAATAAAAACGCCACTTTCTCTGTTTCAAAATTTAAAACACTCGTTCCTTACACACTCTTCATGCCACCAATCGAGAGATAGCTCGCGAGACATGCCACATTGATGAAAAAGCTAGAGCACACGATACACATTGTCCATTTGAACTCCCGCGGTTTTGGTTTAGCAGCATTTGCCGCTAAACTATGGTTTTGTGTTAAGCAGCTAAAACAAAACCCGGAGTTCAAAATGGACAATGTGTATCGTGTGCTCTAGCTTTCATCAATGTGTATGTACTCGCGCTATCTCTCGCTTGGTGGCATGAAGAGTGGGCCTGTTAAGAACGAGTTGTTTATTTTGAAAAAGAGGAAATGTGGCGTTTTTATATTTTGACTGTACTGTACGTCATAATTTGAAATTTGTATTTCGATTGCAGATAACGAACGAGCCACAATGACTGTGTTTCAATGTATTCTCTGTATTCTCACTAGTACTGGAAGTGTTATTGGCTGATGAAGAAAGCCGTTACCTGTGCTTATCGATAAAGCTCCCGGAAATAAACTTAAAGCTGGTGGTAAGAATATCTTGTGTCAACAATTGAACATGTCCCAAGCTAAAACAACCAACATCTATAACCAAATAAAAGAACAACATTGTCGTAAAACAAGCGGACTAAGACAATACAATTACGGGTTACACCATGCAACAGGGACGTCAAGATTGAGGAGATAGCTTTCGTACAGTTTGTTCTTGCCACTGAACTTTATTATGTGCAAGTTTTGTAGCCTCTAATTGAAATCTTTGCCGAAAATAGCCATCAAGCGTTGCGAGGAAGGGGACAGACGATACTGTTCGACTGGCTCCTGTCTATCAGCATGCCACACACAACCCCAAAAACAATTGTTTTGTGAAATGTCTATTGGCCGACACTAACGATATGCTAGCGCATTTGTATCCATATTTCGTTACTTTTATTAGCAATGCTTCTAGTTCTAGAAGTAGTAAGCCCGCTGAAGTCTACCCGATAATTGTTTGTTCCCAGCCAGCTCAGCTGGGTCTCTGGAATATTTCAGCGATGACAGTGACCTGTGCAGCGGCCGGGCCTCACTACATATACCGCCAGTTGGTGAGCGGAGATCGAAAGAGCAGTGAATCTCGAGCAGTGACTCAAGTGAGTCATGATTGGTTCTCTCTCAGTCATTAAAGGCCCTGTTTGACTGAGTGCTATGTTCTTCAGTCACCCAAGTCATTTGTCAGGCCTCTTCCTGGCAAATGTCTGACGCTCTGATGGGAGCAGCTCGCAGATTAACCAAATTATTTTTAGAACTATATGTGAAACAACATGATTATTTTTTATTATGTTTTTCCATAGTGAAAAATATCGCAGTCGGCGCATGTCCGCGTCAAATGGCCAGCTCTCACGAGAGACAGGAAAAAAACTAATAGATGCGTGTATTGTAAGCGATATCCACTGTCTGCCGCTTACTCCGCTAATGTATCAACATAAGCTAATTGTCAGTTGTAGCCACGCATTATAGGAATCCCCCCTCCCCCTGGACAGAGCCACGCGGCTGCCGGGCAGCCAGAGCATGCGTGGCGGCCAGTCGTGTGCGCCCCTCTCTGAGCGGGTTCATTTATCGGCTGGTCATAACTGTCACAGCGCGTCTGGCACCCACTCGTTACCGCAGCTCGGTGCTCCGCTGAATAATTCACCCCGCCGCTCCTGGACACACCAGTTCCGGTGTCTGTAACTGCCCGGTTACCCCGCGCAGGTTCCGGTGTCAGTAACTGCCCGGTTACCCCGCGCAGTGCGCGTGCCGGTTTTTTCGGTGGTGACACGCGCGACAGTGGCGTGAGATCGATCGGTCCGGTTTTCTGAATATGGGACAGCGTTTGACTGTGTTTTCGGACAGCGTTTTACTCTGTTTTGGGACAGCGTTTGATATTTTTTTAGGCAGCATTTCATTACAGTTTTAGGCGTGGACGGGTTGTCATGAAAGGATAAACTTGGGGCGAGTATAAGTCCCTTAACCCTATTCCGTGCTGGGGGGGGGGGCAGATTCTGCCCTCCCCAGTAGTTTTTCGCATGCGCTTCAAAACTGTCTAAACCTAGCGTCTTTCAACTTTGTGACTTATACTAGAATTGAATGACGCGCGTTGTGTTAAAATTTTGAGAGAAAAAAAAGGTCTAGCAAAGACGGCTCCAGGCTCATGTTTTTGGAAGGTCGTTACGAATGCGGTTGTGCGGCGCATAGGTACTTCCTTTGTAGTTGGCGATGGAATAAAAACGTCAGAAACTTTGTCACTGCCAGTGTTGGATTTTTAATTTCATGACCTGGCCTTGGAGAGTAAAATCCATAGGTGGAGAGTATAATTTTATTGTTAGGAAAATCAAGGTTTTCAACTCTGGCAAATTATTTCATTTGTGTGATGAAAAAATATATTATTTGCAACACATATTAAATATTTGTGAGGAAATTAATGTTGTATGAAACGCAGTGTCAGAACGATCAGGTGAAAAGGGAGCAAATTTCCAGAAAAAAAATATATCTTTTTGGGTCCAAAATGTTCAGAAAAATACAAAAAGTATAAGGCTGGCCACTGCTAAATACATCATATCTAATTGGATAATGCATATTTTGGGGAAGAGGCGCACTTAGGTACATAAAATGGAGGCGATATCCTCTGTCAAATTACGCCCAACTTCAAATTAGTAAGATGATAAAAGGTGTTCCGCACATGGTGCCCCCCACGTTGTTTAACTTGATCCGCCTATGCGCAATATATTACATTCAACAAATAATGATCATACTATATACAGCATCAAAGCCCACATACGACGTTCCTATCGTCCCAAACAATCACGAACAGCACATATTTGTTATCAGAAAATCCCCAAAAATTCCATCCCTGAGTACGCCTATTATTTTGTATTGTTGTACTTGTCCCTTTCATATATTGAAACCCATTGCATAAGAACCTCAAAAACGTTTCGTGCATGAAAATCGGTTGAATCACATGGCCGCAATGACCTTTCAAAAAACATAAAAAAATCGTATTTTTTGCCCCCTGACCCCAAATCTTTGAAACAAAAAAAGAAAATTTAGAGTCCAAAAAGAAAGGTTTTGTCACGACGAATCGAATGGTGTTTGTCCCATCGAAATCGACCCAGCAGTTCTCGAGATCTCTGGGGGGAGCAGAATTTGCCCCCCCCCCCAGCTCGTTAACGTTATTTCCTGGTGTGGCAGCACGGAATAGGGTTAAGTATGGTGAATGATATAAGCGCTGTGTTGTGTACGCAACAGGCGAACATGCGTCCCAAGGAGCCCAACTTGCACCATTTATCTCTATAACTGTATGTTGGTGCGTGTAAGGCGAAATTAACTATGCGTCGCAAGGGCAAACATATATTCATTAGAATACAAAGATTATCCATATTACCTGCACTGTGCGCACTGGCATTTAACAGTTAACTAAGTGAATACATTGGCAAATTTAAATGCAATGTGGCCAGAACTGCAAAATATAATGTGAACGGCAACTTTGTATTTTCTGTACTCATTTTGCTATACAAAACGATCTGCTTAAAAACCTTGATCGTGGTTGTGTTGGGATGCCGCATCAGACACGTCTTGCATTACATATTGGGGCGTTTTTTTATGTCTTACATGTATGAAAATGTGATGGTTACCGCGTTTGGAAGAAATCCCGACATAAAATCAATATAAGTAATTTGCTTATCAGTATCATGTCTCAGATTCTCTGCAAAATGATATAGAAGTAGTAAATTTTTTTTTTTTTTTTAATCCAGAAAACGAAAGCCAACAATGTTTTAATAGATGTAAGCGCCTGTAATATTATTGAATCATACAATATATACTATTTAACTATTGATATAGGGAACGTGCCAAATATGGCCACCATGAGTCACAAATCTACGTCAGAGCAGCCGTCCGTTATTCGGCATTCATCAGAGCATATTCATACGGAGATTATACAGATGACTTGTGCGTTGTGCCAGCTTCGAACTGAGCCCGAACAAACATTTCCGTCTCATTTGGGCACAAGGGGAGAAGCGGGGGCCGAGAATTCCGCGCCAAATGAAGACACGTGATAAAGGCAATTATCATTTATCTCCTTGGCAGAGTGCGACACCCGGGCAACAGTTTCCAGCGTCGTCGATTTATCAGTTTATCTGTGTGCCTCGATAAACGTCACAGTCGGGCAGAAATCACCGACGCTGAATACTCGGCACAACCATTGTCTGGCCGAGAGACGGAAAATGGAAATAGCAAACATTCATTTCATGCCCGCTGCCGGGCCGGGTGGGACGGAACGCGGACATTTGCAGATGGCCATTCTCCCGTGCCACGTGCCGCCACAGCCGGCCGGGGGTTCTGCTCGCGCTTCGCACCGATATTCGCGCTTTGTAGCCATGCAAATCAGCGGCGAGGGCTGGCAGAGGACTCACGACGCGGGGGCTGGGAGGGGCCAGGGGCTCAGCAGACCCCGGCCGGCCCGGCTCCTCGTGATTTGAGTGGTGTGCGCGGTGCTGCTGGTTATGTTATCGCTTTGCAGACGACAGACGCGAGGAGGCGGTCCTGCCACAGTCAGTCCCGCGGGACGGCTCCTCGCGCCGCGCTGGTCGCACCGGGGACCGGCGGCCGACAGTTACAGATGCACGCTCGTTATCGGCGGCTATAGCCGTATGGCTATCAGCTCCAAATTGATAGCGGTCATCGCTCATTTGAGGGGGTAGCGAGGGGCGGCGGGACTTTGTTGATGGCTGGGCAGTACGGACTGGCAGCCGGCAGGGCAGAGTGGGGGCCGGCCCACATGCAACTCTTCTATGCTAACTGGGCGCAGAGGGGTCTGTCAATTCCAACTGGGGATTGGGGACCCGGCTCCAAATGCATTGGGTTCTGACACAAAACCCTATGCGGTATTTTGTCCGCGTTTTGAAGCTACCTTTAACCCCAATGAGTTCCACATCCACATGTGTCGAAGGGATAATGATTGGCTTTCTGATATCCCTGTCAGGTTGAAATGTGCTGACAAACTAGCTTTGTTTTCGGGAGTCAAATACAATCAGTCTGATTACGAATTATGGCCAGTTTCACACAATATCGGCATACCACTTACCAGCCCTCTAAACGCATACTCGAATGTTACATAATTACACACCGCAGTTGTTATGAACACGAACGTAGCGTCGATTCAGAAATAAAAATGTCGTGATAAGCTGTCGCAAACACACGTGACAGCGGGCACTAATTCGATGAATAATGAAGGCGGATCACTCCGCAGGCTGACTGCGCCGTGTAATTTACCGCCGGCACAAACTGAGCCGAGACATATTGTATTAGTAAAGCAGGTTTCGACAGCTCGAATGGAATCAATGTATGCAAATTGCATCAATTATAAGCCGGCCACTGGTGACGTGAGTTATGCGTGATCAGGGTGGTCACCAATTATCGAATGCATCATTCAGAAATGCTGGCGGCAGAGCCAGTGTCTGTGAACGAGATCTGTCATAACGGAAACACGTGATATGCTTTGTAATTGCAGGGTGGTAAATGTTATGTGGAATCAACTGGTATATTCCTGCAAAGTTTGCATAATTTATTGAAATGGAAGCTTATAAGCAGTTTGGCATAACAAATTAAAAGGGTATATTGATAAAATGGATATGAAACATGATCGAATGAAATATCCCTTAAACTTATCTGTTATCGAATTGGAATGCAAATTCATAGCTTATACTGGTAAAATGGATATGGAACATGATCGAACAAAATATCCCCCACCAAACTTCTTTAAAATCAACGAAAGGAATAACATTGCCTACCGGCTGCATAATAATAGTTCAACTAAACACGAGTCAAAATCAGAGTCATAGACCAGCGCAAACAAAATTAATCGTACAAAATAGGCATGCAAACTATGTTAAATAGTTGGTATAAAAATAGTCCCAATGGAACCAATTATATTCATTTTAATCCGTGACACCTTCAATGTGAACGATTAGGTCCATATCACTTATCAGAACACAGAATATTATATTCAAGAAACAAAAACCATCCGTTGGTCGAAGGGTGGGCACATGCTGGGCTCGAATGCTATTAATTACGCGATTCCAACCCCAATGCTGTCGCCCGACCAACACAGAGTCGATGGGACGGTGTGGCAGGGACATGCTGCACCGTCCCATGTGCATGCGCGTCGCAGCATTGTATGGCATCTAACCATGATACTGTCTGGCACTAGTCCCGAGACAAAATCACTAGTTCGGAGACAAAATAACTATTCCGGAGACAAAATAACTAGTTCGGAGACACAAATTCTAGGTCGGAGACAAAATTATCTGAATTATATGTTGAGCTGGAATTGAATTATTTTATCGCGGACTCAGCATATCAGGTGGCAATCTCTGGTAATATTGCAACCTGACCCAAACAAGAACATTCCGGAGCAAACCAAGCAGATAAATCAGTTGGGGACACTGCAGGGAAATGCTCCAAAAATAGAGTGCTCTAAAAATAGCGCCGATGACAACAGAGCCTGCCATAGATATCCATGTTAAGCTCTTAAAAATTAGAGCATCTTTATGAACACTTTTTACAAAAACCACTTGCAATAAATTGTAGCTAAATGTCAGAAACCAAGGAAGCAATACAAGATACAAAAATGATCAACGTTCGTGCTTTTTTCCTGTAAAAGCCTTAACAAACCCAGATTCACATAGAAAATGTAACTTTAATTTCAAATTTGTGAAAATCATGTAAAAATTTATATTCAACAATTTTAATTCAGCTTAACTGTTAAGTTTGGTTCTCTAATTTAAGTTTATTTTTTTCAAAAAACATTTGGTGCATTACTTGCAACTGATCTGATGTGTTTTTCAAAATAATTATGACAACTATATTTTCACAACACGTTACTCGCTCTATTTATTGAGCGTTTCAGCACCAGGCAACGGCAGGTAATACAAAAAATAGAACAGGGATCTAGACTGTTCCTGTCAGTGACAAAACCATAACTTTAACGTGACTAATCTATAAGCAAGGTTTGAAGTATTTTCTCGCCATATATGCCATATATGTCCGCCCCCGTAGCTCAGTGGGAGAGCGCTGGTCTTCTGACCTATCTCAGTATGCAGCCTGGTCGAGTCGCTTCGGCGCTCGCTATTTTGCTCGCTGACTGGATGGCCTGCGGCCCGTGGCACGGTCGCACTCAGGCCATGACCGCAGCAGCGGGCGGACGGTCCAGTATTGGCACGTACAACTCTCTCTAATCTGCCGCCAACAGGAAATTGCCCGATCGGTGGAGCCAGACCAGCGCAACAGCTCTGCTTAGGTCCCGACCTCGGAAAGCCACCATACAGAACTTCGACTAAATTTATTAAAAAAAAAAAAAAAAAATAATATATGGTCGTCAAGTGGTCGCAGTGCTACGCAACAGCCGCTTAAAAAAGTTCCCTTTTTCGCGACCGCTTATAATGCATTAAACTCTAAAATTAGAACGCTCTATTTTTGGGGCATTTCGTTACAGTGTCCCCGACAGAAATAAAAAGCTGAGAACCTATAAGCTTACTTTTTAGACTTGTGCTCTATTCCGCTGCAGCGGATTCGATTTTGATTTCATGCCAAGCCAGATGGTTTTGATTCCGATTCATATTACAATATAATTTTACGTATGCGCAACTAGCCAGA
This sequence comes from Semibalanus balanoides, assembly GCA_014673585.1. Classification (NCBI taxonomy): domain Eukaryota; kingdom Metazoa; phylum Arthropoda; class Thecostraca; order Balanomorpha; family Balanidae; genus Semibalanus; species Semibalanus balanoides. Next base: position 27,245 of record VOPJ01014039.1, read on the forward strand.
GACACACTCGCCATACAAACTCACCGTAAAAATGAGCCAGGGACAACTGGCCAGAACAACTGCCCATGACATCTGCGCCATGACAAACTCGCCATTGACAACTGCCCATGACAACTGCCATGACAACTGCGCCAGTGACAACTCCCATGACAAACTGCGCCAGTAACAAACTGCCTAGTAACAACCCAGCCAAATATAACCTCGACACTATCGGCACAATGTATACCCCCATTGGCCGACATCCCACTGCCCAAGTTAATTGTTGCTGGAACTCACTGCAGTTCGTACTGGCGGCATTGTCGCAGCCAGACCCAGCTACTAGCAGATGTCTAGGACATCTTCACCAGTGNAAACGAGGGGCAAAGGTGACGAAACGTGGGGCTAAGGTGACGAAACGAGGGGAGAAGGTGACGAAACGAGGGGAGAAGGTGACGAAACGAGAGGAAAATGTGACGAAACGAGGGGAAAATGTGACGAAACGAGGGGAAATGGTGACGAAACGCGGAGCAAAGGTGGCGAAACGAAACGAGGGGAAAAGGTAACAAAACGAGGGGAAAAGGTGACGAAACGAGGGGAAAATGTGACGAAACCGGAAAACGAGGGGAAAATGTGACGAAACGAGGAGCAAAGGTGACGAAACGAAACGAGGGGAAAGGGTAACAAAACGAGGGAAAAGGTGACGAAACGAGGGGCCTCTTCCCTAAGGGATGAGGCTTAGGGAAAAGGTCATGAGACGGGACGCAGGGGTGCCTCCAACCCGGCTCGGCCCGGGAGTTTACAGTCGGGGTCACTGGTCGCTGACCCCGGGGGTCATAGGTCACAGGTCGGTCGCCCATACGTCATGGGCGGGTCGCTGACCCGAGGGTCACGGATCACGTCAGGTGCGACGGGAAGTAACGTCCAGTCTGACCAGTCTAGAGAGCACGGGGCTGACAGACTGGATTGGTCAGGGCGTCTGGTCAGATCGCTCTGGGTCAAAAGCAGAAATAGACAACGTTATTTCTGCTTTTGACCGATGAGCCGATTTAAACCTGAAAGGTGTTTTTGATTGGTATAATCTGATACATCTAATAAATCCATACTCCCGGGACGTCGCAACTGATTTACAGTCCAATTACACGCTGGCAGAGAAATGTGAGGCAACATTCGAGTAACTCACTTAATGTCTTACTGAACCAGTAACGCTGACAGCGTAATCATGGGCCCATTACTCAATACTAAGCGAGCCTTAGTGTCCGGTTGTCTATGCGGCATTCACTGTTGGCATTTCAATGCTTTCATTTCATTGCTGCGCTGCCGACTGCCGACATGACATATCGTGTTGCATCTCTAGTACGGCTGTCACTGTGCCGTGGTTATTATTCCAAATGGGTAATTCAAGGAAGTGCAGGAACCATTGCCGCCTGGCGAGGTCTGAATCACATCAACCGGAGAAACCATGTGACCGACGGCACCCGGCGCCTGCTTCCGCTCTGGCCCGGGTTGATCTCCCTCACCCCGCCCCCGATATCCCTCACCCCGCCCCCGGTCAGCACTGTGATGGCTTCTGCAGCCAGAACACTGGACCGGCTTCTGCGCCGGCACCCGTACAGGCCGACGGCCGACTCAGGCTGCCGACTGCCGACTCAGACTGCCGACTCAGGCTGCCGACTCAGACTGCCGACTCAGGTCGCTGACTCAGGCCGCCAGCCCAGCTGTGACCGGACGTGTGCATGCACTCGGTACCGGGTCCGCAGTGCTGCCGTGTTTGCCAAACTGTCACGACACAGAGACCGTGGCATGAGTCGGTGACCATGCTGGACGTCTGACAGACCGGTCGGTATGGCGGACGTGACAGAAGTGATAGGCGTCCGTGACATATATGGCAGCCAGTCACGGCTCGGGACAACACGGCAGGCAGTGAGAGGCCCAGTGTAGTGACTCACCCTAGTCGGATGACATTGACGAGGCCCGGATAAGGATGCCGCGGTCTGATTCAGTACCGGGCGGTGGCGCTGACCAGGACATTGGATGACGCTATCCGATGACTAGGTCAGGATGCCGCGGTCTGATTCTGAACCGGTGACGATGGTCACTGGTCAGGACATTGGATGACGTGGGAATGAACGTCAGCGGCTGTGGTCGACCTGGAGGAAGGAGAAAGTGATACGTAAGCTCTATTTTGGTCCACCGAGTCGTGCTCGATCGATGCTCTCCGCTATGATGCTTACCGAAACAAGACGTTGACACCTTACCACAACAAAAGTTGAACCATGTCGTTACTGACTAACGACGAGAGACGTTGTGGATATCAGGTAATCGCAGTAATCGGTTTAGTGGTTTGTGGATTACTGAGTTTACTACGAGGTGTGGAAAACGGTGGGCGGGCACGTCAAGTGCCCACTTCTTCGTTTAGACTCGACTGCAGGGGTGCGCCGGTTTCTAAGGACTTAGGTGTGGTGTGACCGGACCAGTGAAACCAACTAGGACTGGTAGGGTTTTAGCTCTGTTGCGAGCCGCCAACAATCAGCACGCGCAGTCAGTCTGAGCTGGGACCAGTAAAACGCCTCAATCGGCGAAGGACGAGCGAGCCCGTAGAAACCCGATAGCAAGGAAATCGTTCTGCTTTCATCTGAGCTCAACCTTGCCAGTCGTGTGGTCTCAAACCACACACACAATTTCAGCTTAATCGGTCAGCACATTCGCGGAAATGGAGGTACTAAGTACAGTTATGTTGCGATGATGGTGCTGCCTACCTGCAACCGTGGCGCCACCTACCACGCCCGACCGACAGAGGGAGAGGCGATCTGTGTCGCATGACGCCCTTCAGGCCTCACGCGCCATGCTGACCCCTCACGTGAGACGAAACATGAAAATAATATTTGAGTGAATGGATAGGCTATGATGATGATTGTGGCTATGAGATGGCGAAGACTGTTTGTCAATCGGATGTGGTATTCCAAAGATATACGCTTCTGAAAAGCGTTACGGTCGGGCCGGGCCGGGTCCGTTCGGCCACTTATGTGATGAAAAAACGTTTTCAGTGTCGACTCGCTCGCGCTTGGCGCTCGCTCGTAACCAGCAGACGGGAAACGATTGGCGATAACTTTAGTACACAAGTGCGGAAACTTCGAAATTCATCTCCCATGTTATTAAGCAATCGAAACTTCGTTAATCTCTGGGGATTCTGGTCCTCGGAAGCCTAAGATAGATAAATTCCTTCCGTGTGTTGTTATTCGAGGCATTTCTACCAAACTTCTGCAGTTGAGAAGCAAAGTTTTGTCAATATTTTCACCTCTGCTGGTACCATGCGAAACCCAATCGCCATAATGGTTTGGAACTATTCAATCTACTCCAATGGCATGAGAGTGGCCAGCGATAGTAGGTGGCGCGCCAGTTAATGTGACCACTGTTATGTTTGGCACAGGCGCTACGAGTGCTGCCAGGGCCAAACGTGGGAATTCAATAATTCATTATAATTGTATTTAAAGACATTGTTCACGTTTCACGCGCTGAAATATGCAAAACACGGGTAGCCCGCAGCTCTAGGAGAGACTAATAAATTGAAAATATGGTCTGGCTAGCCTGGACAGTGGACGGCCCAGCCATATTCCAGTGCGGTTCAAACTACCTCGCCACCAACTTGGCCCCGCCAGGTCTCACGCAGTCTCTGGAAAGTGATCCAATCCCGCTTCTTCTGCCGTGTGTTCCAGTGACGACAGCACCTCTCCCGAATCGGCCTGAGGCGAACCTGAGTCTGTCCTACCCGCCCATGTTCCACTGAGGTACAGCCCGACTCTCAGCTTCTGGGCGCCATGTGGCCTTCGTTGTCGGTGCGCCCTAAACCCCAATCATCCTCATCATCGACTCTCAGCTTCACCAAGTGATGGGCAGCAGTGACCTGACGGCCGGCGTTCGCCTCTGTTCCAGGGAGGTGCAGGGCGCCCTCGGCCGGCCGTGCCCCGGCCCAGCCATGAGTGACCCGGCCCAGGAGCGATGGGCTGTGACCTGACGGCCGGCGTTCGTCTCTGTTTCAGGGAGGTGCCAGGGCGCCCTCCGCTCGCCCATGCCCTGGCCCAGCCATGAGTGACCCGGCCCAGGAGCGATGGGCTGTGACCTGACGGCCGGCGTTCGTCTCTGTTTCAGGGAGGTGCAGGGCGCCCTCGGCCGGCCATGCCCTGGCCCAGCCATGAGTGACCCGGCCCAGGAGCGATGGGCTGTGACCTGACGGCCCGCGTTCGCCTCTGTTTCAGGGACGTGCAGGGCGCCCTCGGCCGGCCATGCCCCAGCCATGAGTGACCCGGCCCAGGAGCGATGGGCTGTGACCTGACGGCCCGCGTTCGCCTCTGTTTCAGGGAGGTGCAGGGCGCCCTCGGCCGGCCATGCCCCGGCCCAGCCATGAGTGACCCGGCCCAGGAGCGATGGGCTGTGGACTGAGCAAGTCCTCCGACTCCGACAGCCCAAAGCAGAAACGCCGCAAGGGATCCAGTGAGTGACCGCGACCTCTGTGACCCTGCTGAGCCTGGCTGAACTCGATAATCTAACCTCAATAACCCAGTCAGCCTGGTTGAACTCTGAGTGGATTGGTGTGGGATTTGTGAAACCACGTATAGCGGCGGCATATACCTACTATGAATAGCAGTACGTCGTTGATTCGTGCGAATTGGTTTTAAGTTGCAGCGGGCCATCGAAATCGCGGAAGTGGCTGTTCCCTGGGCCCGTGAATCTCTGCAGTTCGTGGTTTTTGTTTTCCAGTTCATTGTGTACTCATTGAGGAACTTGGAGTGGTAGCTGCATGAGGAACAACAATGTACCGAATTAACAACATACCTATATAGAACGTGCGACAAAAATAATACGATTTTATCACCCTTTTGGCCTGACTTGAACTGACCTCCTACTTCTAACTTATCTCGCCCGATGGAGCGTCGTGACAGTAGCATATCTCGCTGACTACCTGACCTGACCTCTGACCTGCAGAGCGTCGCGGCAGCGTCTCTGCGTCGGATGTGTCGGACGACGACGTCACCGGCGGCGAAGTCGTCAACGACACCAAGAAGGCCAAGAACAACCGTACAGGCGTCACCGCCACCCCCGTGCTCAACCAGACGTAGGTGTCTGGGGCGGGGGGAGGGGGCTGAGAGGCTTTGAGAGATACCCGAGAGGCTGAGCCAAACATAAGGGGGGAGAGGGCAGGCTGTGAGGTTCTGAGAGTCCGAACGTTATATATAGTTCAGTGGTCCGAACCCACGTGACCACCATTCTGGTCCTCAACCAGTTTCAGGTGTCTGTGACAGGGGAGGCAGGTGCTGACAGGGGGAGGCAGGTTCTGACAAGGGGAGGAAGGTGCTGAAAGCAGAGGAGACAGGGAGAGACAGGGAGAGACAGGGGGAGGCAGGGGGAGGCAGGGGGAGCAGGGGGAAGGGCAGGGAGGCGGGGAGGCAGGGGGAGCAGGGGGAGGCCAGGGGGAGGCAGGGGGAGGCAGGGGGAGGCAGGGGGAGGCAGGGGGAGGCAGGGGCAGGGGGAGGCAGGGAGAGGCAGGGAGAGACAGCGGGAGGCAGGAGAGAGCCAGGTGTCAGGTGAAAAGGACGCATCATATGATACCGTCTTTTTGCTTTACTTCTGTGTCCCCATGTGATAATAAGGTACGTGAAACTGAAGAGTATAGGGAGGCAGGAGGAGGCAGGAGATGGCTGAGAAGCTGGATGGAAAGAGAGTAATCTGGGAGCTTTGCTGCAGTGAAGTGATTGATGCAGTGTCCTCTGAAGTTCTGTCTGTCCTCTACAGGCTGGCTGTGCAGCTAGGGCTGGCTGTGCAGCTAGGGTTGGCTGTGCAGCTGGGGCTGGCTGTGCAGCTGGGGCTGGCTGTGCAGTCTTGGGGCTGGCTGGCAGCTGGTTGGCTGGCCTGTGCAGCTGGGGCTGGCTGTGCAGCTGGGGCTGGCTTGTGCAAGTGGGGCTGGCGTGCAGCTGGGCTGCGCTTGTGCAGCTGGGCTGGCTGTGCAGCTGGGGCTGGCTGTGCAGCTGGGGCTGGCTGTGCAGCTGGGGCTGGCTGTGCAGCTGGGACTGGCTGTGCGGCTGGGGCTGGTGCAGGCTTGTATGGACGGGCAGTGGTGTCGAGTTTGGAGGCGGAGGTTATTATGGATTATATGCACACCGCACAGCCAGCTGCCTTTGGCGCTAACCCGACATTATTGCTATTCCTCTCCACGAGACTTTTACAGTTTGATTTTGTAATCAAAACCAGACTCGAAGTATTGATTTGGAACTTTGGTTAAAGCCAAACTAATATTTAGTCAGGCGATAATTGCGACATCTTTTATGTTTTACAGTCGTTCACATTTGCAATTATTCGCATCATATGATACCGTCCTCTTTCTTTACTTGTGTCCCCATGTGATAATTAGGTACGTGAAACTGAAGAGTATAGGCATAATTTATAGTATATTGATGATGCGTTTTATTGTTACAGAAAAATCCTCTCTGGTAGTCAACTAGAGTTCTTCCGACAACTAGACCAGAAAATCGAGCAGGTATGTACTTTGATCTATGTGCGAACCAACTTGGTGGCTATGAGGAATGCCATTTACAAGGGCGCCTGAATCTTCCGAAAGTTGGGGGGGGAGGAGGCATTTTGAAGTCAATTCTTGCTATGCAACGCCTTGTTTAATCGTAATGTTAAAATCTTAAAATGTTGGGAGGCTGCCCCCCGGTTCCTGCGTCCTTGGCCATTTATGCTCAAAAGCAGTTTGGCCTGCTATCAGGGCATATTTTAACGTATTGACTGCGTCCCGGTTCGGGACGCAGCCCCCATCCGTGGACGCAGCCCTTTCTCGATTTTGGACCAGTGCGTCCGGAGGTGCCCGTGTGCCCTTGTGCTGGCGCGTCTTTTCCACCTTCTCCGGCAGCCACGGTCCGAATCGCGTTCCTCCACCCGTCGTCCGTGGCTGGCCGCCGATGAGCGTTGGAGAGCAGCGGGGGAGGGGGGCTGACGTAGAGGGAGGGAGGCGGATTGTAGGGAGCGGGGTTGGGGGGTCTGCTGGGGGGCGTCTGGCGCGTGTGCCCCGGCCCTGTGCGCCGCCCTGTGCCCTGCCTACCTGTGCCATGCCCTGGTGTTCTGCCGTGGCCTCTTGTGCCCTGCCCTCTTGTGCCCTGCCGTCCTTGTGCCCTGTCTCTGGTGCCCCTGCCCTCTTCGTGCTCTGCCCTCTTGTGCCCTGCCTTCTTGTGCCCTGCCCGCTTGTGCCCTGCCCTCTTGCGCCTTGCCCTCTCGTGCCCTGCCCTCCTCTGCCCTGTCCTGTGCTCTGCCCTAATGTACCCTGCCCTCATGTGCCCTGCCCTACTGTGCAGTGTGCCCTGCTCTCCTGTGCCTTGCCCTCCTTTACCCTGCCCTCCTGTACCCTGCCCTCCTGTACCCTGCCCCTCTGTGCCTGCCTACTGTGGCCTGGTCTCCTGTGGGCCTTGCCTCTTGTGGCCTGCCCTGCCTCACTGTAGCCTGCCCTGCCCTCCTGTGCCCTGGCCCGTCTGTACATGGCCCTCCTGTGCCTGGGCTCCTGTGCCTTGCTTCCTGAACCCTGCCCTCCTTGTAGCCTGTCCTCCTGCTGCCTCTGGCTTCCCTACTTCTCTGTCCTCTTTTGCCCTCCTCCTTTGCCCTGCCCTCCTGCTGTCTTGCCTCCCTGTGCCCTTCCCTGCTGGTGTCCTGCCCTGTCCTTGTCTTATATTTGTTTGTTATAACTATGGTATTCTACCGATAAGTTAAGAGTAAGAGGGCTCTGGTTCAATTTTGGATTGTTGTAAGCTAACAGAAAAGCATGCAACATAGGTGGACAATTTCCGTGAAAGCGGCAAATCATTCACATTATTGAAGCAAGATGTCTTCGACATTCAACGTTGTTACTGTCGAGGCAGTAATTTTAGCCGGTCACAAATAACTGAGCACCACAGAAAAACCTAGTTTCGGTGGGTCATCAACGCATGCCTATGCCCGTATACCAAATTGTGAGCTTGATCTCGGTGCTCGCGCCTGAATCAACGAGAATATGCCTCCGATTCTTCCCCCTTAGTCCTTCGGAGATCGGCGTGCTTCAGAACAAAGGTTCAAGTCGAAACCGAGAAAGCATATAGGCTGTGATCACTGGCGCAATCAAGGGGAGGGGGCATCGGGCAATTCCCATTACAGGAAATTCATGGGGGGCATTCAAATAACAAATATGTCTGCCGCGCGTTCCCTGCACTGGGGACGTGAAAACAATGATCTTTGGTTAAAACATTTTTCGGGAAGCTAACAATTAATGGTAAAAATAATATTTTGCAGCAGTCGAATCATCTTGAACATCAAAACCTAAATTTTCGGCGCACTTTTTCGGCATGACACAAGTTTTCGCAATTGCTCATTAAGCATTTTGTTTTTTTGTATCAATACAATTGGGAAATTTAATTTATATATTTATTGTCATATCGGAGATCGCAAACCCAGGAGAAACGATTACCTGAGGGTTTTTCTCCAGGGATCGCAGTCTGGTTCATATGTAAAATGCCCGTTTTCCACGACATAAAATCAAAAAAATAAAATAAAAGGCCGCTTCGCGGCGTCACATGCAATGATGCACATAGTACAAGCAAGCCATCGACATCATCTATTGGTTCGTCGTAACGGCTGAATTGAATCATAGCATTATTCAAGCTTACCTATTTATCTTACAAGTTCACGCCTATATTTATGGGTTTTATCACACAAACCGTACAATTTTGCGCCGCTTTGGCAGCGCTTACATAACAGCCTACCTACCATAACAAGAAAATTAACCATTACACAAACAGCTGAAAAGGCTAATACACGGCATAAAATGGGGATAGTTTGACATCAGCGACCCCGACTCAAAAGTTATCCTGCGACCCCTTGCAGTTGGTATGAAATATACGTTACTATTTTTTGATGTGTTACTGCTCCGAAAAATTGTTTTCTTTTTGTTTTGTTTTTGATTTGTTGAAAAAATGTAAATTTATTCGGCTCACATACCAAAAAAAAGGAAACCGGCCCAAATCCGGAGAACATGTGAGGGACATTTTTTGACCACAAAAAGATGCCAAGGAGAGACGCTGAGATAGTGTCAGTGCTCCTGGATGCTTCTTCACTGCCCTCTTATCAAACTTTTGCCTAGGTGCCCTTTCCCAGACCACAATGGTGTGCCCCTACCCACGTTTCGGGACGGCGTGGAAAAATCCTTAAAATATGCCCTGCTGCTCAATCCAGACACTCTTATAGCTTCGCATGTTACTTGCCTTTGTGACTCCAGCTAGTTCTCTGACAAAGGTGGTAGACCTTTCTAACACGTGAATGATGTCTGTTTTCCGTCTGGCCTCCGACTGACCCTGTCTGACCTCCAACTGACCTTACCCCCCTCCGGCAGGGTCGTGACCTGGACCCCGCGCAGGTTACGACCTCCAACTGACCTCACCTCCCTCCAGCAGGGTCGTGACCTGGATCCTGCGCAGGTTACGACCTCCAACTGACCGCCGCGCAGGTTACGACCTCCAACTGACCCCTCCCCCGTCCCTCGGCAGGGTCGTGACCTGGACCCCGCGCAGGAGGAGGAGGAGACCCGTGCTCGGATGACCCTGCTGCAGCAGCACTGGGACGAGGTGGTGCACTCCCGGCCTGGCACCACGCGGCCGCGGCCCAGCTCTCTCGCCTCAAACTACTCCAGCTACCTGCTGGCCAACGGAGCGGCGGCCCGCGGCGCGCCCCTGCCGCCGTCCGCCGAGGGCACAGAAGACACCCGGGATGCGCCCCGCCTCGAGAGGAACGTGCGGAGCAGTCGGCGCTCGATGCGCAGCGCGCGGGCTGACTCGACCGATGAGCAGGTGCTGACGGCGGCGCCTGCGGGCACGCTGACGACCCCCGCGGCGGGGGACCGGCCGGCACTGGATGACAATCAGCTGGTGACGAAGCTGATCCAGCTCGGGGACGCGTATGTGCATGACCTGGACGCGGATGATCCGGACAGTTTCGTGCGGCTCGGGCGGCGGTCCAGCAACTACGAGGAGCCGGCCATCATGGAGGAGTCGGAGGCGGCGCACGGCCGGGGAGCGTACGGCAAGTCGAGTCTCGTGCTGCGGACGGTGCTCGACGACACGGTGCGCTAGCGGACTGTGCTCGCGGCGACGGTGACGCGAGACGTTGTGCGCTGCTTGGATGCCGGGCATGGTGAGGCCAGTGCGAGTGGTTAATAGCCAGGGTTGGCACGAGTGTGGTGAGAAAAGTGACGAGCGAACGGCTTTCCGCATATTGTGGCGCGACATGAAACACCGGAGCGATTCAGCAGACGTTCTCAGTGATAGCAGCGTCACCTATACGGGATAACAGTGCTGCCACCTATAAGCGGCATTAGAGATGGCGGTGACATCGCGTCGTTTCGAAACGATGGCTGAATGGCCAACATCCGTGCATTCGAATCAATGCATGAAACAGCGTTCGGAGACTGGCGGCAATACGGCAGTCCCAGCGTGGTCTTCGGCCCGCGAGCTGCGCCCACTGCCGTTCTTGCGTCCTACCAGCGCCCGGGCGGCGATGGCGAATCATGGTTCTGATGTGGAGCGTCGTTATCTTGTGATGTAGGTACACAACAATCGCAGAGGCCACGGCTGATGTTTCATGTGTCGTTTGCGTTCCTGTGAGCGTCTGGGGCGTGCCAGTGGTACCCGTCATGCGGCAATGTGACATGCAGAGATGTCAGATGAGTGGTGGTGTGACATCTGACCGCTCGCTGCGGTTGGTTAGTTGGGCCCATTGCTGAGCGAATCACAGCAGTGGCATCAGTCCGAAGTGGTTAAAATGCCGTTCAAATAAATCAGTGTTAAAACGGGTTCGTAATTGGTGCAATTACTGCACCAATTAGTGCAGTAATTGGTGCGGTAACCCGTTCGACGGTGGGCATTAGGCTTGTACCTGTCGATGCCAAGCTTAAGTACTTCAGCATTTTTCCTACTCTTGATGTCCTTTTGCATAGCTGGCCTGTTACAATACTGAAGTTGGCTAGCGACAATAACTGAACTGGCCAGTGACAATCAGTGATTACCTTATATGATCATCAGTTACAAATGGACCGTTTTCTTTTCGTGCCACAAAATGCTTATAAGTAAATGCAGCTCCGATAATGCATTGAAACTAATCGCTTTCTGCAAAACAGTAAAAATGTTTTCCCAAATAAAGACAGTTTCGACAGGAAAGTCTTCATACTGATGTGCAATAAACAGTAAGAATGTTATGAAGCGGGTCTTTCACCCATGCTTTTACAGATACTGTGTGAGTGAACGGGACGCTTTTTCCAGGCTCTCCTAAGATAAGACCCGATCGATGCAATCGCATTTCTCTGAAGTTTTGACAAACACCTTCCCCGCGATATACAATACTGGACATTGGAATGCATATATCCGACGAATGACACACCAGATGAAACTGTACAGGTGATAGATTAATGCAAATATTAAGCTGATAAGGATAGCATCTAGATTTACCTAAAGGACAGCATTTACCTGTTAGCTTCAATATTTAGCTTTTTGGAGATTTGCAATCATGCGTTTCTACTTTCTAGCCGCAAACATGTGTTAAATTGCAATTTAAGACAAAAAGTAAAGCTGAAGAGCTGCATGCATGCTTTTCTAGCGATATACGTCTTTAAAGGGACTGTTCCACCTTAACATAAGATTTGAGTTGAGATAGCCATTTTGCGTGCTTGGCATTGAATAGTATGGTATAAGGTTTAAAACAAGCCACTGAGGTCCGAATCACAGAGAAATTCGCAGTGTTTTGACATCTGTAACATCGCCAGTTCCCCAATGGATGTTTGAATGGTGGCGCTGAGCCGATGTCGTTGTCTCTCTTTTACTTAAATGCTTGATTACAGTCGACGCTTTACCTTTGCCATACATTAGCCATAACACGTAGTCCTACTTATGGCCAGAGTGAAGTTTTATTTTTTCCCAAAAAAATCCTTCATATGAAAAAAAACGGGGTTTTTTTTTCAATCAAGGGGCTCCAAAATATAAAACTGATTGTTTTATGGAAATTGAGCACTGTTTGTGAGAAACAACATGTCATAATCGTGTTCGGCAGCATTCAGCTTTTCATATTTTGCACCACAAACGACGTACATTGACAATTTTTTGAAGGTGGGAGTGTCCCCTTTAAACATTTCCGTCCCTGTAGCTCAGTGGGAGACGCGGTGGGCTTTCTTGACCTATCCCGGTAGTGGCAAGCCGGGTTCGAGTCGCTTCGGCACTCGCAAATTTTCGCTCCTGGCTGGGAGCCTGCGCCGGTGGCAGCGTCGCACTCAAGGGCAGTGACGTCAGTGAGCGGGGCGGACGTGTCCAGGTATGTCGGGCACGTAAAACTTTCGCTCTAAATTTCTGCCGGCCAACAGGAATGCGCATCGGGTGGTGAGTCAGCGACCAGCGCAACAAGCTCTGCTTAGCGCGGTTCCTGACCTCGGAAAGCCATTCATTTACAAAAACATTCGATTAAATTTTATATAAAAACATTGCAAATAAGGACGAAGAGAATAGTTTCTCCTTAAAGGATTATACGGGTTTTTCCAGAATAATTGAGTTACAAGTTTATAAAACTTACTTTATAAAAGTGGTAGAAGGCCCACGTTACCACATTTTTTTCAGGAAAATCATCTTCTTTATGTTAAGACGTTTCAAAGTGCTCGGTGATGCCAGCCGCGTACTTTTTGCAGTCTTGCTGAGGTATTAGACAGCCGTCGCTACTTACGCCCGGATATTGCGCCGCGCCAAGGCATAGAGATATTAAAAGTGTGGACAGTAATCCCGATCAAAGTACTCGTATCAGATACAATCTTGAAATGTCAAAGTTTAAACGCTGATAATTGCTGAAATAATGGATTAAATGCGCAACGAGTCACTCTCATATGTTCTTAAACGTGTTTAAGCATCATACAACCTGCAAAAGAGTGCATTTCCTTTCAGACGGAACTCGTATTAATCCCTTTAATGGTGCCGTGAACCGTCAACATAAATCTCGCTAGCCAGAATTAGCTCCACAATTTCTCCTCACAATAATTAGCCCTACAGTCTCTTCAATGGTTGTGCGTGAACCGTCAACATAAATCACGCTAGCCAGAATTAGCTCCACAATTTCTCCTCGCAATAATTAGCCCTACAGTCTACAATGCTTGCAGCGTACCTCCCGAGCCTGTCCACCGGGCGCCTCCCCGTCCGGTTCACTCGCTCCTATCCAACACCAGACCAGCACAGGTGCGGGTGTCCTCTGACTGGTGCGCGCCTGCCAGGGTGACACCGAGGCGGCTCCCCGTCCGGTTCACTCGCTCCTATCCAACACCAGACCAGCATCAGGTGCGGGTGTCCTCTGACTGGTGCGCGCCGGCGAGGTGACACCGAACGGCGTCATAGCAGTGGTTGAACCATGGATAAAGTAGGTCGGTTCTTATTTTATCCACGGTTGAACTTGTTACGGGTCGTCTGCTGGCGCCAGTGAATGCTGGGGCGCCAGTGAATGACCCAGGCCGACCCCGGGTCTGGACGGACCAATCAGTTGGGAGTACGGTCATAGAATACGCTGGGAGTGGGCGGCTGCGCCGCGTGTGCTCTGTTGTTGCTGGGCTGGATAAATAGACTACGGACAACTACTCAGGGGGAGCGATCTGGCGCAGGGGCAGGATTCCTGTCTTCTGTGCCGGTGACCCGGGGTCAAATTCCTGGCGGGCCGCTGAAAGTCACGGCCCCTATATAATAACCCTCGAACAGGGATGCAGTGAGAGTTCCAGCACCGTGATCCCAAAGAGGATGTGGTGCTTGGTCCACAAACCAACCAAACAACTACTCAGTTTGCATGGGTGACGGACGGAGCAGATCACAACAGAACTATGGAACTATTATGCCAGCACCATGCCAACAACAAAACCAACAAAAAAAGCACAAGGGTCCAGCGATGGACATTATGTGTCGACTATCAACGTGACAACCCTGGATTTTATATTTCATCGCACGCTACAGGAGCATGAATCGGTAAGTAAACACAACTTTGATGTACTTGATCCCTAACCATTAGGGCGGGTCACGAGAGGGTGTTTTTTTCCTGATACAAATTGAAGAGCAAAAATATTACGGGGCATATCGTTAGGAACCAGTATTGATTTTTGCCAGATTTTTAAAAATAACGTTTGGAGGGTCGCCGTCGCTCGATTGTTAGGCATTGTTGCACTGATATTTGGGCAAATACAAATTTTGAAAGAGAATAATAAAATCTATTATTTTTTATAATAACATTTCTGGATTCTCTGTATGGCTATTTGATCCATGCGAAAATTTTGTGACTTTATTTGCATCAGCTGTGTCCATTGAATGCTATGTATTTCAGCGATCTGACGGTACCGCTCGCACGCCACTCTTGACGAAATGGACAAACTGTGAACCCGGGAGCAGTCCCCGCCTCTGAAGGCTAGTTCAAAAATGGGAAACGGATACAAATGGTTCTTAGACCGAACATGCAACTTGCTGGATAATTACAGCCCATAAAAGTCAAGTATAACAACTGTATAACATGTTGAAATACCTATGGTACATGATCGAACAAGTGAAATGCACCATTTGTTACATACCTAGGTATTCCTATATTCGGGTATTGTATTTTTTTTCTGAGGTCACCATGAGCGTATATTCATATTTAATTGAGGGGCTTCATCCCCCCGAACTTGCATTAGCCCCTCCAAAGTTGGACGAAGGAGGTGGGTCAAATCCGGAGAGGAGATATGTATTTTTATGTGATTTTGATGGTATTAAGCGATTCTTCCCGGCTCATCCCTTCCAATTATTTTTGGAGAAACTCCCCTGGGGTCACTACATGTTTACCAAAACCCAATCTGTTTTGCACGTATAACTAAGCAGTTTCACAAAAGACTAGAGCAAAACTATTTGGCGTAGGTTATTGCCTTGGGAACATTGTTTTTCGGAATCAGCATTCTGAACAAATGAAGTCGTCCAACTATAATGTAAAATAATATTGGTCCCAACGTCCTCTATCACCCTGGTCCAACCAAGTCAAACCAGGCATTTCATCGACACTTGAGAGTCGCAGTGAAGTGAACACGGACACGTTATGGCAACACGCATAACGGACGTCACAGTTCGGCGTTCCCGATCGCGCACTGCTCCATTTGAACAATATTTCATTAGATATAAACAAGAAAGATCACAGGAACATTCGGTTGGAAAAAACACACAAATTCAGAGCGGCGAACTCACTGTCAGAACAGTGAGACGTGAGCAAGCCGAAAGGCGCAGCTCTCCGGCGTCGGCTGTACTTCGACGATGAACCCATTTGATGAACCAATCCATTTGAACCAGGAAACTTTGCCCGTGCTTTGGATAGTAGCGGAAACCGGTGGTCAATATTTGACTTATTTTACATAAGCATCAGACAAGACATACCTACAGTATTTTCAAGCAGTTACTGCCTGCAGTAGGTGCGTTCTGAGTTGACAGGTGAGTTCGGAGTTGACATAGTATTTATCGGAGCTGATAAAACGGTAGTTAATACGGGTAAGAACGGTGGTGTGTGCCGTTTATTTCAGCTCTTCATTGACAAGCCAGTTCATTGGCTTATATGAAGACTCATCACACCAAAGAGCTAAATTTCTATGAGCTATTTACCAAGCTTGATAGTGTTAGCACCGACTCAAAATCATTTTGTGGCCCCCCATAGGCAAGAAGCTGGCAGGACGAATAGAACAGGAACCAGTCGTGTCATATCAGACCATACCCGGCAACATTCCTGAGCTTGAGCCAGAAATTGTGAATTATTTGAGTACAGACCAGCATATTATGTATGGCCTGGCGGCAGGTATTATCGCCAGGATATACATGCGATTTGGCCGCGATAAAAAATCGACCCCTTAAATATGACCAGATGACTGACGCTGGCAGCACGGATTTGCGCTTGTACGTCTCTACTGTCAAGCCCAGTGATCATCGGTTCATCGTGGTCACTATGAAAGATCAAGTGCAACCCAAGCTGCAAAAAATAGGTCGAAAAATATGTGCGTAGCGGAGAACTGCCTAATGAGGTCTGCCGCTTGGTTCAGGCATCGTCCATCCGGGTGACCGAAAATCAATGTACTGGGGCGCTCACAGAACCCTTCTGCTGGCTATGCTGGCTGATGCTGACGAAGCTGTTTGCCAGCAAGCTGTAGCTAGCCGCTAGGATCGCTCAATGCAGTGAGTCGAGTGACGAGTTGCGGCCGTATGAGCTGTCTACGATCAACTCGATGGGACATTACACGTAGCTCAAGAACTGATGGCAAGCGCACACGCTGAGCCGCCGCTGACGGCGTCACTAGCGAAGCCAGAGCATTATGCTACATGATGAGATTCAATGCCGTCCGTATCCAGTGCACACATAAGCAGTAGAGCGAGTGGTGCAGCTAGTGACGCAAGCTGCGTCCGCATTGGTTGAAACAAGGCGCACGCTACGGCTACATATTTGCCAGTTGAAACACCGGAAAGATATGGCGTAGCCAGGCATTTCCTCAGGAAGGGAGGGGTCAAGTCAGGAAAAAATCACATTTTGCTCCTCAGCTATATGCTGCTGACCGGTGGTCGGGTTTTCAGAGAATCTCATTGTATCTAGTGTGAATTTATTTCGCTCAGGGGGGGGGGGGAGGCATGACCTTCCTTGGCCCCCCCCCCTTGGCTACGTCCCTAGGACTGATCAAGGTATGACGTTATCTCACTTTTAAGAATAAACTTGCTCGGCTTCAGGATGTTTTTTTTTCTGACTCTACAATGACTTAGGATATCGATCAGTTATGATGCTTAGTAGAACGAGCAGGTTTGTGTGGTTATGAGAACGGGGGTGACCTAAACATTTCATGATTCGAGTCTTTCAAACTATTTGTGTTCCCTCCGCTTCGGCGGTAGCTTCAGCTCCGGAAAAACTGCTCTCGGATAGTGTAGCATATTCTCTCAAGAGATGGCCGCTGCGATCGGTAGCCACAAGATCGCTGGAATCAACAATGCTCTTAGTCGCAGTTTATGTGATGGTGCCATGAAATTTGCACCGTGGTCAAGTAACATTATGGAGAATCCAACAAAAATATACATTAGCAAATCAGCCATCCAATTTTCTTCATCATAAAAACTAACAAATTTTTGGCAAAAAATGCCGCAAAAGTGGACGAACAAATCGACCGACGGCGACCTCTAAACTTAGTTTTAAAAATCTGCAAAAAATCATGTTATTTTGTAATGATATAGCGCAAAAACTTTTCACTCTTCAATTAGAAAATCTTTTGGTCGACCCGCCCTACTAACCATGTCTAGCGGCTTGTGCTAGTTTTCTATCTTTTGGGAGGGGAGGGGACACACTTTTGATACCCAATTTTTTTGTTCAGGAGGGAGAGGCCAAAGCCCATTATGATCCGCCATTGGTAGCGACCATCACATGTGTCTTGTGTTGCGACAACTACGGGCTTCCGTCGTGAGCCGCTGTTGGGTCCACTGAACTCGTGCAAATGGTGGGGTTGAAGATTGTAGAGGCAATCCGCAGATTGTCGTACAAGATAATACCATCAACTTCCTGCCGTCTCCTTTCCTTTACCCTCGCTGGTTGATGATATAAATGTAAAAAAACATCGCTAAATTCAGTGGTCAAAGTTCAACCATATATTTGTTCGATGTAGGCACACGTTTTGACACATTCAATCATTACTCCTCATCCTGTCCCCGTCCTGTTGCTAAACACCTTCTGAGATTTCCTTCTGAGATAAAATAAACATCACTGCGCGGTGTACATGACAATGCTTACAACTTCACCATGCTATGCACCTCTTCCCACATGGCGCCAGCCTTTCCGCCGCAGTGCACCAGTGTTGGCCCCGTAGTGTACTGACCCAGAGAGACGTACTGACCCAGAGAGACGTACTGACCCAGAGAGACGTACTGACAGCCCAGAGAGACGTACTGACAGCTCAGAGAGACGCACTGACAGCCCAGAGAGACGCACTGACCCAGAGAGACGCACTGACAGCCCAGCCCCAGAGAGACGCACTGACCCAGAGAGACGCACTGAAAGCCCAGAGAGACGTACTGACCCAGAGAGACGTACTGACCCAGAGAGACGTACTGACTGCCCAGAGAGACGCACTGAAAGCCCAGAAAGACGTACTGACCCAGAGAGACGCAATGGCAGCCAGGACATACTGACAGCCCAGAAAGACGTACTGACAGCCCAGATAGACGTACTGACTGCCCAGAGAGACGCACTGACAGCCCATAGGGACGTACTGACAGCCCAGAGGGACGTACTGATCCAGAGAGACCGTAGCGTACTGACAGCCTTGTCAGCCCAGTTGAGCGTTCCGGTCTCGAAGTTCGTTGCGGACCCGCCGATCTAGCTTGGAGGCGATGTCCATGCGACCGACACATCCAATGCTGGGGTCACGAGCGGGAAGCAGCCATGTGTCGCTTTGAAGGCAGCGAGGCTGGACACGAGCTGCGGGGCCGGCGTCGGCGGAGGTTCCAGCAGTCCGTCCGGCAGCCGGGGACACATGTCCTCACACTGAGACGACAGCACGTGAGCGGCCAACTTGCGGCGGTGGGGCGCCGAGTGGCAGATGTAAGTTTCGAAGAACTTGACCAGATCATCGCGCTCCACAGTCTTCAGCTCCTCCACCCCGACAGCCTCACGGCCGAAGTGGTACTGGTGGTTGACTATCTCTGCCCAGTGCCTGCCGAACTCTTCGGCCAGGTTCTTGGGCTTATCCAGCTTCTGCGTCTTGAGCGCCTCCTTGATGCTGGCGAACTCCTCGGAGTCCATGGTGCGTAGACGACCATGCATCGAGTGCAGGAATGCCTCGATCCTTCCGTCCACGTACTCGGGCGGCTGGTGCGACTGAACGATGACGCGCATGCCCTGCGTTGACGCGAAGCGGTGCACCTGGCAGTAGACGATGTACCCCAGCTGCTCTTTGGTGCGCAGCTGGTCGAAAAGGGGTTGCTTCAGCGCCTGCACCAGGAGCTGCAGCAACACGTCGTCCCGTGTGCTCTGCAAGCCGCACTGGTAGTAGACGCCGATGCTGGAGCTCTTGTGCACCTGGTTGCTCTTGGCCACCACGAAGTGCTTGCCATCATCGAGCATCGTCTCGCGGTCGATGGTCTGTAGCGCAGCCGGTGTGGAACGCACGCTGAACCCGTCACGCAGTCGCGACTCGACCACCTGCACGAGCTCCAGCGCGCGGCTGCGCGTCAGGTTGCCCTCCAGCAGGCACTCGAGGTGGAGCCTACTGAGGAGCAGCGGCAGGAGACCCTCCACGGCCTCCGCAGTCAACTCGTCAGCCGCCTCCAGGAGATCCTGCCACCCCCAGTACTTCTCCAGCAGCACCGCTCGCAGCTCGGCGATGGCCAGTCTGCTCGGCTGTTCAGCGGCCGAGTTGCGCAGAGAGCGCACGTACGCCTCCTTCAGGACACTGAATCGCGCACGGTCGACACGGAGGTTGACCATCGAGTCCATGATTTCGCGCAGCAGCACGTGCAGTTTTTCGCTGAAGCCGGACAGCGTTACCACCACACCGACCCTGCTTTTGTACAAGCCGTAATCCAACTTGGCCACGCTGGCAGCGTACGCATACCCGTTAAGAGCGTCCTTCAAGAGCACAGTGAACATGTGGGTCACGTTGGCCATGCGGGGGTCCGAGTACGCCAGCGGGCTGTGCAGCTTCACCCTGACGATGGACTTGGGCAGCTTGAACGTGTCGTCCTGCTTGAACCAGACGCGGCAGAGAGACGTGTTCACGAGCATCGCGGGCGCACACGGAGCCTCCACGTCCCGCTCCACCAGCTCAAAGTCGTCCGGGATAAACTCGTTCGCGTCCGGCAGCCGAAGCACCGGGTGAAGCTCGATGTTGCGCCAGCGCGCCAGAGTGTCGTCTGAGATCTTCTGCACATTGTAGCGCATGCCGTACCAGGAGTCCGTGGTGTCACACTCTGGTTCGTACACCTTCCCGACGAGAGTCATGCGGACGTTGTCCGGGTTCATGAGACCCAACAACGTCTCCAGGACTTCAGGGTCATACTTGTCGAGAGTATGCTCAGCCGAGAGCACCTCTTCCATCGGGTAATAGTAGAGCTGGTTTGCCATCTTGGTGGCGTAGCTGATCGGTCTCTCCTTGTCCTTGAAGCGGAACGACATCTCGCGAAGCCGCCGGCACTCGTCGAACCTCCACTGCTGCGGCCCTGCCCGTCGCAGCAGCGCCAGGTACTGGAACACGTGGTCGGCCACGTCGGACACATGCCGTTCGCCCTCCTGGCTGAGGTCGACGTTCACGTACATGTACTGGAACCCCCGCGCCGACCGTCTGGCGCCGGCGGCCAGTGAGATGGCCCAACCGCGCCGCTTCAGCTCTTCGTACAGGCTGCCCGGACCCTCGTGTCCCACCATGCGGCTGATGCAGTGGGCCGGATCGGTACGGTACAGCTGGCGTAGGTCGGGCACGGGGAAGTCCAACTTCAGCACGTGCAGCTCCTTGACGGGCGTAACTCTGATGCAGGTGCCGATCTGTTCGGGGCCGCACGGGTGCTCGGGCCAGCTAGCCGCCTCCACCGACTTGTCCTCGACGGCGGCGAACAGATCCACAGCCATCGCCTCCAGCTCATCCAGCGACTCCCGGCCGACGATCACGAGGGTCATGATGTTGGCCGAGTACCACTGCCGGTGGAACTGCAGCAGACGCTCGCGCAAGTCCGGCCGGCTGAGCGTCTCACGGCTGCCCGTGCCGAACTTTGAGTACGCGTGTCCGGCGCGCGAGGAGTTCCTCTCCACCTGCTGCAGTCGCCACTGGTCTAGTGCGACGTTCTTCTCGTGTTCCGAGTGAACAGCGTTGATTTCCCGCTCGACGCTACCCTCGGTGAAGAGTGGCGAAATGAAAAACTGCGCGAACCGATCCATCGCCCCTCGCAAGTGATCCGGAGCGACGTCGAAGAAGAAGTACGTCTTATCGGTAGACGTGCCCGCGTTGCGAACGCCACCATGGTCAATGATGAACTTGTTGTACTCGGATTCTCCTGGATACTTATCGGTGCCCATGAAGAGCAGATGCTCGCAGAAGTGCGCCAGTCCGGGCAGGTCCTCTGGGTCAGAGAGGTGGCCCACCTGGACGGTCAGGGCGGTAGCCGCCTTGTCCGTCAGCTGGTCGCTGACGAGCAGCACGCGCAGGTTGTTCTCCAGCAGGAGGCCGCGGTGCTGACGCCGGTCCTCAGCCGACTGCTGGATCGTGTCCCAGCGCTGCTTCACCGTCGAGTCCATGACCAGTGCTGAGCTCGGGTGTCACTGGGGCTGGCTGGAGAGGAGCTAGCAAGGAGGTTGTCTGCTAGTCATTTTCTGTATGGGTTCTGCAACAGTCACAACAATTATTTTGATCTGTGAAATTTTTGCCAACAAAAAACACCCAAGCAATGCCAGAATCTTCGACTGTTATATATTTGCAAGTGGATCGATGATCCATCTGGTACATGCAGATTAGAGACGCATATTTCTGGTCGCAGCGTCTCAGCACTGGGACCAAAACAGGTCACGGCCGTGACTGAAGCTGTGAAATGGCCAGGGTAGCGCCATAGGGTTAGTATTGCAGCGCTGTGACCAAAGCTGTGACTTCCCAGCTCATTGCGTGGCCGTGACTAGGCTGTGACCAAATATCTATAATTGTATGCATCTCTAATGCAGATAATAGACAATTCAGAATTCGCTCAATTTGTGCCAATAGACAAGTTCCATACGCTGATGACGAATCTGAAGTCTGTTGGGCGGAACATATGATTTGTTTACCGTTAACCGTGATAACGATTGCGGATTTCGCAGACAATTCAGATTTTACTGAAACCGTGTAATATGGTCATATGACACCCTAGAGCGTGTCAAATATGACCATATTACACGCTAATATGACCAAATATGACCACATTCTAATTTGTGATTATAACCACAAATTAGATACTCGTGTGGCGGCACATATACAAATTTTACAGTAATCGGTATAGCGCATTTCGCAGACAATTCGGGTTGCACTGAAAATATTATTTTGGCAATATTTGACACGCAGACCACGAATCAAAACACCGTTTGACGGCACATATACAACTTTTCCGTTAAATAGTTATAACTGGTCTACATGCGGATTTGGCTGTTACATGCACACACATAAAAATTCAGAATTCGCTCAATCTGTGCCATTATATCAAGCTCCATACGCTGATCACGACTCTGAAAATCGTTTGGCGGTGGATATGAAACATTGCCCGTTAACCTTTATGACGGAAATGATTGGAAACGAAGTTTAACATCTGCCGCAAAATAAGTTTAGTGTACAGCTGAAGTTTGTTCACCACTGACTCACGTGCTTTGGTGAAAATGCTTAAAACAGATTAATTAGTGGCAGGTGTCCACTAACTAACTGGAGTTAGTGTACAGTAGGTCACGTGACCTGAGTTGTTGGACACTAGATCACATGACTAAGCCAGCTTTTAAACCCGGACGCACTGGCAGGGGGGGGGTGGATTATCCGCCCCCTCAAGGGTTTTTCAAGGAGTAGCGGAAAAACGGCGCGCGCAGCGCCACCAAAATTTGTACACGCTGATTGGGCATCCAATTACCCACACTTTGGAAAGTTTTTGACTTGAGGTCATCCTCAGGTCAAGGTCACCAGTCCATGTCAAGTGGACCTCAACCTCCAAAAATGTTTGCGTTCGTGCCAACAAGCCAACAGTCCCTTTTTTCGAAAGTTTTTGAAACTTTGCAGGATTCATAAAGAATATCAGTACCTAATTCCGTATATATCCGGATTTTTCGTATCGGTGACAAAGGTCAGGTTCAATTTCCCTGACCTCCCCAATTATAAGTGAATGGGGAAAATAAACCAAATGCTTCCCTTTCATCAGAAAACATGCATTGAATCAGGCCAATTCTTTCAGAATCATGCTATTTGTAGCCATTCTAAATGATCAAGGTGCAATTGTTGCTTAGAGATTTATACAAAGGTCATCTGAGGTCATCTGAGGTCATCTGAGGTCAACAGCAATGATTTGCTAATTCAATCTTTGATATAAAAGGAGGATAGAGACGATTAGTTTGACACCAAATGTGTTCGTCTCGTCTGGCCGCAGTGCCCCATATGCAACATGAACTACCTGGAGGTCCAATGCCTTGACCTCGACAGGTCAAATGTTTTAAGTCTGATTTCCAGGTCACCGTATATGTTTTTCAAAGCGCATAAATGAAGACAAACATCGATGGCGCTCAACATATTTTCCCTAATCTTTCTTAAGGGTGACATTGCTATTCACGAAAACTGTTTTGGCTAAAACACAGCTATTTTTGACCTTATCATGACCTCTGGAGCCTAACGCTATTGATCTGAGCTCAATTTTTGAAGGACCATTACATTGCGATTGGCAAATTTCAATAGCTATCGATTGCCATCATCTAATCGTTTGTCTCCAAGCTAACATAGTTTTCCGAGATAATCGGGGGTTTCCTGGAAAAACGAGTCCTAAAAGAGTCCTAAAAAACCGGAAAATCTGAAACCCTTTGGTGACCACTGGTGACCTCAATTGTGACCTATCCAAGAAAAACTTGAAATAACTTTCGTTTATAGAGTCTTGCGCCTAGAGGCTATCTAAATGCCTGTTTTTCCGCACTTGTTCGCTACGTTGCCTTAGTTTGGAAGACGTCTCACGAGGGGCCGCGAAATCAATTCTTCCCCCCTGCCAAGTTCGTGTTCGCGCGAACCCCCTGCAGTGCGCGGGTTAATATAGCTTTGTGGACGAGCGCTTCAAAATTCTCAGTTTGTGGCCGAGACGAAGTCGAGGCAAACTGTTAATTTTGAAGCGCGAGTCCACAAAGCGATTTAGTGTACAGCTGCAGCACGAGATATAATAAAATCAAGTCTGGTGATTTTGATTAAAGTCTGGCTTAGTCATGTGATCTAGTGTCCAACAACTCAGGTCACGTGACCTACTTACGCTAACTCCGTTAGTGGACACTGGCCACTAATTAATCGTTTGAAGCATTTCAACCAATTAGCAGTGGAAGTCTCATATGGTCTTGATTAGAGAAGCGTCCAGCTGTGAGCACTAGTCACAACAAACATTACCAGGAGACTTAGATTTAGTTATACAGCTTCCTCGTGCTGCAGCTGTACACTAAATCGCTTTGTGGCACTCGCGCTTCAAAATTCACAGTTTGAGGCCTCGACTTCGTCTCGGCAACAAACTGAGAATTTTGAAGCGCTCGTCCACAAAGCTATAATCTAATTCGTGAATAGCGTGTCAAATGTGACTATCATGCACACTTTCAGTAAAATCTGAATTTTCTGCGAAATCCGCAACCATTTCCGTTATAACGGCAAACGGAAAAGTGTCATATATGCCGCCAAACTGACATTCAGATTCGTGAACAGTGTACGAAACTGGGTCTAATGACACAGTTTGAGCGACATCTGAATTGTTCGGTATCTGCATGTACCAGATGCATCATCGATCAGCATACAAATAGGTATATGAACGTGAATCTTGTGAAAGATTGTAAATGTAGTATGTTACGAATTACAATAATAAGTTGTTACATATTACAACAATTGGTTATTTGGTCACAACACTGCATTTTTCACAACCTTATCGCCCATCATGACCATGGCGTGCTCGCCAGTCGCCCTCGCCAGGTGCCGAAAATGCGCCCCTCGTGCCTGTGTCTGCCTGTGTCTAAAACCTTATGTCTATTAAAGTACATGCCTGAAGACCGTGAAATTTTGACGATATAATGCCAGAACATATTTCTATTCATTCCTAAATTTATATGAAGGTAAGTCAATTTTGTCGTGATCTCTTGTACTGCAAAGAGAACGCGACAGATTACGCATTTTCTTTACATTCCTTCTCCCCCTACAAATGTTCCTAACGTATGTTGGAGGCGTTTGGACGAGGACAGATATTTACATTTTGCGCAACCGTTTATAAGACTCTAGTAGATGTCTCTGCTTATTTTCAATTAAATCCATTCATGTTTTCTCATTTTATGAACTCCGAAACAAAACAATGGCCAATAACTTTTGCATTACTGCAGTTTTATTTGAACACGTGAGCGATCGCACCTCCCTCAGCGCGGACCACAGCGTTCAGTCGTCGCTTCCTCTGCAAGATGCTTCGCCTGATGGTATCCAGAGTCACTCCCTCCCATGAAGCCACTATCGCAGCCCTCAACTCCTCCAGGGTGTCGAACTTCTGACGGCGGGTCTCGTACACCGCCTCTGCCAGGACGCTCCAGACGCAGTAATTCAGAGGGTTAAACCGCGCCCCGCTGGGGTATCCAGCCGAACGCGCCCCGCTGGGGGGGCAGATTCTGCCCCCTCGTTATCTTTCTGAACCAATGAACCGTAGCGAGACGCGCAATACGGCAATCGAAAGGTCTCATTGAATACGCACACAAAGCATACGTGGACAATTTCGAAATAAGGTCACATGTCAGGTCAAGGTCAGGTAAAAGGTCAAAATGGAGATATTTTAGTTTTTCGGCCATGTTTTCTATCCAAAGCATTAGATTGTAACAAATTGAGCACAAAGTGCTCTCAAAGGTATAATGAAACTCCTGCATTAAACAAAAGTGAAATTTTAAGCAAAGGTCAGAGTCCTCTCATCCGGGTCACAAAGGTCACTGATGGCAAGAGGTCTACGAAAGTCATGCGACATATGTTTTATGGGTTGTTTTAAACGTGTTATTCGATAGCAGAAGCCATTTTGATAATCTGACACCATAAAAGGTCAAGTCAGGTCATATGAGGTCAAATTATGAAATGGAAATTTTGAAACAAAAATACCTTTTTATAATCCAGTTTTGTCTCAGAAAAACAGCTGTGATATTTATTTGTCTCTATCTTGCCAAAAAAGGTCATAAAAAGTTATTCGAAAAAATTACGTCATCAGTCACTTACACTTGGGGAGTCGTAAGTCATTTAAAAATTCAGATATTGCTTTGAAATTTGGCTTGGGTTTTGTTGATACTTAGTTCTCTTACACATATCCCGATTTTTTTATTCATTTTTCTTTTTCTTTTTCAAAAACTCAAAATTTTGAGAATCCGAGATTGCCATTTTGAAGACAATGCAATTTCCCACCTTTTGAATGCTTTAGTTTTTGATTTGCTTTACACCTCCATTTTCTACGATTTTTCAAACATTCATCGTTATTCCACCAAAAATGGCATGACATGACGATCAATCAAAAAGGTACATTTTCTTTCAAAGTTATTTGTCAATTTCATAAAAATTTGGAAGAAAGACCGCAAATTGATGTAGGATAAGATACTGGCAAGTTATCACGCCGCATCTGCTATGTTTTTTGAGTATTTGAGAAAATCCGGGAGGGGGGCAGATTATACCCCCCAGCCGGGAACGCGGGTTAAAGGTCCGGTGAGTTCGGGTGGCACATGCGATCTTGTCGATGACAAGCTATGGAGCACGTATTCCCATAGGAGCAGAGCACTTCAGTGATTCCTGGCGGTCGGTTTGCTAAAGAAGCACGAGGATACCGGAATCTTAGCCTTCTGGATTAACTGCATCTGGAGCGTCCTGGCAGAGGCGGTGTACGAGACCCGCCGTCAGAAGTTCGACTCCCTGGAGGAGATGAAGGCTGCGATAGTGGCTGCATGGAAGGGAGTGATTCTGGGGACACCATCAGGCGAAGCAGCGGGTGCGACGACTGAACGCTGTGGTCCGCGCTGAGGGAGGTGCGATCGCTCACGTGTTCAAATAAAACTGCTGTGATAAAAAATTGCATTGATATTTTTTTCGGAGTTAATACAATGAGAGAAAGTGGAAGGATTTACTTGAAAATAAGTGGACACATCAAAAGGAGCCTTATAAGCGGTTTCACAATCTTTCCCAACATCTATCCTCATCCAAACGCCTCCAACATACGTTACGAGTTCGGAACGTTTTTTGTTGGGAGAAAGAAAATGTAAAGACAAATCGTAATCTGTCACGTTTTCTTTACAGTGCGATATAGAACTACCAAATATAGGTACCTACATCAAAATTTAGGAGAGAGTAGATATATGTTCTGGCATTATATCGTCAAAATTACATGGTCCTCATGCGTGTATTTCAACAGACATACAGTTTTGAAGTTCGGAACGTTTTTTTCGGGGTCCACCCGGTATATATATATATATATATATATATATATATATATAAATATATAATATATAATTATGTGTGTGTGTGTGTGTGTGTGTGTGTGGTGTGTGTGATGTAATTTTATTAATTTTAAAAAAAAATAATCCACCCACATAATATAAATTCCTAGAATAAATTGTGCAGCAGAGTAGATAAAATAATAAAAACAGGGCCCTTCTGACCACACCCAGAGTCCCTTTGGTCTGGTCAGGGGCCCTCTGACCTGCACAGAGGATCTTTGCACTTCCAGAACGGCCTACAGTCCTGTTCAGGAGCTGATGACCATGGCAAGGGACTGAACTGGCTGCTTTGTCAAACAGACTCAATGGGCCCTAAGGCAGGCTCCATGGGTAGTTTTTATCCTGAGTGGGCTCAATGGGACATAGGACATCCTCAAGAGGCCTCTGTACAGTTTTTTTGGCCCCTGGGAGTGGGAGGGCTTAATATGGCCCCTGTGCATGCATAAGAGACCCCTGGACAGATTGTTGGGCCCCTAATTAGTGGGCTCAATGGGCCCTTGGACATGCTGGAGAGGCCCCTGGGCATTTTGGGGGCCCAGAGTGGGTTCAATTGGCCCCTGGACTGGACATGCCTAAGACTGAGAGACCCCCTGGGTTGACTTTGAAAACCCTATAGTGTCTCTAATGGCCCTTTCATGCACCAGAGTAGCCCCTCACCTGGTTAGTGGGCTCCTTTGAGGCTTTTTGAAGGTCATTTAGTTAATTAAAATAGTATCTGGGCCAATCTCAATTCTCAAAGGTCACCCTATGACCCATAAGGGGTAAAAGGGAACAATTGCACCCATGCCCACAGGCCAAAGAAATCATAGACTGACAAAGAAAGCTGTGGCATCCATGGACAGAAAATACTACCTATTACAATAATTTTTGTCTTAACACTAAATGCAAAAGACAAGTGTATATTTGTATCTGCAAAGGCAAACACTACAGTAAAACAATAACTTTTTAGCCCTAGATCAAGGTAACTTTGAAAGTGTGGGGGTATGATTGATTCTATTGACTTAACATTACTAATGAGCAACTTAACAAAAGCAATTATTGTGCTA